>APFE030596218.1:62901-73936 GCA_000404065.3 Pinus taeda
ACAACAATAGTAATGGGGTAATCACTAGTATTATAGGGACCTAACATAGGGCCTTCTATTCGGGCTACAACTTCAGAACTTTTACCATCCAATCAACATTGAACTGTAAAACGATATATTATATATAGTTTAAAACTTGGTAAAATTAGAAACTAGGATTAATGTAGTGATTTAACATTCAACCATTAACAAGTCCTCCTTCGATCTCTGCACCATCCAATTCTTTAAGAAAATACGTATTATTTCCTCTGAAGGCATATATTATGTATGGACCTTTCCACAAGAAGTCAAACTTCCCATGTTTCCCTTCGTGCTCTCTTCTTGAATCCCACTTTAACACTTTGTCTCCCAGATAGAAGTCTTCTGCTTTAGTCCTCTTGTCAAAAATCTTCCTAACTTTTTCTTGCAGTACTTGGGCTCTGTTGTATACTTCCTCCCTTGTTTGCTGTAAATGAATGATCTGGTCAATTCTCCTCTATATATCATTTGGTTCCACTTGGGCTTCTTGAAGTAATTCCATGACTGGAACTCCTAAAGATGAGGGGAAAACTGGCTGTATTCCATACACTAGCTCATAGAGACTGGTTCCAATGGATTTCTTAGTTGTAAGCCTATCTTCCCACAAAGCATTGGTTAATTTCTTCTTCCAAGTTTTCTTATTGTCTTCCAATAGTTTTTTGAAAATATTCATTAGACTTTTATTGGAGGAATCTGCAAGTCCATTCCCTTGAGGATAGTAAGTTGTGGAATGACCAAGTGTTATATGATACTTGTGACAAAAATGAATCATTTTCTTGGACTTGAAAGTTGCAACATTATCTGTGATAATTTTGTCAGGACAACCAAACCTAGACAAAATATTAGCCTCTAGAAAACCTATTATTATAGTAGCAGTGGCCTATCTAGAGGGAATAGATTCTATCCATTTGGTAAAGTAATCAGTGGTAGTGAGTATTCATTTATGCTGAGCAGAAGAGGGTCGATGGATTTCTCCAATGAAGTCAAGACCCCATTGTTGAAAGGTTTTTCTATGGAAATAGGTTTCAAAGGCAAGGGTAAGAGTTTTCTTTTTCCTTCAAATATCTGACACTTGTGGCAGGAAGTTACAAATTTTTTAACATCTAAAAACAAGGTTGACCGGTAAAATCTAGCTCTTAGAATTTTGTCAGTAGTTGACTTCCAATAGAGATGTCCACCACAATCCCCTACATGAAATTCTTGGAGTACTTTGTCAGCTTCTTCTTTTAATAAACAATTCAACAAAATGCCTTCATGATTTTTCCAAAACAAAGTATTATCCATAATGCAAAATTTTGAAGCTTTCATTTTCAAAATCCTACTTTTACTTCTAGGTAACCTTGGAGGAGCCTGCAGGTTTTGTAGAACATAAATAATATCAACATACCAGGGGGAATCTAGAAAGGGCTGGATGATCTGTGGAGTCACCATCTCCTGTTCATTATCCAGTTCTGTGATAAGATTTATGTCTAGGGCTTGGAAATTTGTTTCTGCTATACGTTTGGCCAACCCCTAACCTTTAATTAACTTGGTAGGTTTTATCTCTATATCATATTCTAAAATAATAGCTATCCATTTCCCCCTCTTGCCATCAACTCCATCCTATGTCTGGATGTCTTTGACTATAGCAATGAGAACATAAGCTATTACATGAGAATACAAGATATATACTCTCAAATCCTTGATAGCTTTTACCAAAGCAAAAGCTCGTTTCTCCATTATTTTATACTTTAATGAGGCATCTCTAAGAGCTTTACTAAAAAAGGCTATTGGTTTTTCACATTCTTGATCATTCTTTTGTATTAAGATTGCAGCTATGGTGTGTTCTAATGCAAAGGAAAACATAATGAAGTTTCTGTCAAATTTTGGGCTTGTAAGAATTGATGTTTGAGTTAAGGCTAATTTTATTTCTTCAAATGATTGTTTAGCCTCTACTATTCACTTAATAGTCAAATCTTTTTTCAACATGTTATTCAATAATCTAATTAGTTTAGCTAAATTAGAGATGAATCTTCTTAAAAAAATTATTTTCCCTAAAAATGCCTGAAGCTCTTTAATGTTTCTTAGGTGAGGTATTTGCAAGATAGCTTCAATCCTAGTTTGATCAATCTGGATTCCATCTTCAGAGATAATGTGGCCTAACAATTTTCCTTCTTCCAAAACCAAATAAATATTTCTTTGTGTTAAGAGAAATGCCATATTTTCTACATTTAAGAAAAACTTGCCTGAGATGATCTAGGTGTTGTTGATCTGACTTAGAAAAAACTGTTATATCATCAAGGTATATAACTAGGAAATCATGGATTTCCTTTGCAAAGGCAATATCCAATGCCCTTTGAAAGGTGGCCCCTGCATTTTTCAATCCAAAGGGAATTTTGACATACATGAAGGTGCCCCATGGTGTTGTGAATGTAGTTTTTGCTTGATCATCATGATGGACTAAAATTTGGTTGTAACTTGAGAATCCATCTAAAAGTGAAATCCTTGTCGAACCCACTACACTTTGTAGTATGTGATCCATTTTAGGTAAGGAATAGTTGACTTTGAGTGATATTTTGTTCAAATTTCTAAGGTCAACACAAAATCTGATTTCTCTTGTTTTCTTTCTTGTAGGGACAAGATTAGATACCCAATCTGAAAACCTAATGGGGCCAATGATCCCTGCTTCATACTTTTGTTTGATCTCTTTTTCAATGAAAGGTAATAAATAGGATTGATTCTTCTTAGCTTTTGCCTAAAAGGTTTTTGATATTCTTTCAAGGGATAGTGTGTTGTATAATATTGGTATCATAGGATTTTAAGTCTTCGTAACTCCACGTAAAAACATCCTGGAATTCTTTCATTAGCTCAATATATTTCAATTTTTCCTCAGGGGGTAATGATTTAGATAATTTTATCAGTTTAGCATTCTCTTGAGTTCCTATGTTGCATTCTTCAATATTTGCTTTCAAGGGCTCCATCTTAGGCTTTTTAGGAATATCATTAGAGTCAAATAAGTCCTCCAAAGGGGTTAATCCCTTAGGTAATTGGTTATCTTTGAGATTTATGACTTCAGTTTCATCATCAATTATTTCATCAATATCCATTTGTTTTAAGTCCTGAATATCTGTTTTTATGAATTTAGTAGGGTGAAGCATGTTTATTGATTTTTCTTCAAATTTCTCAATGTCTAACTCATTAGTGTGATCAAAATCTGAAGCTATGTCTACATCTATATTAATTCTAGGAAATTCTTCATCTAATGTCAGAAAGTGATTAATATGCTTATCGTTTTCAAAAAATTTCCAGTTCTTAAGATTATCAGGTATAGCTAGCCTATGCCTAACCTCAGTAGTATACTGGTGATTGGGATGAAAAGGAAATTTGCAAGTGCTGGCAAATATAGCCAGGCTATGAGCTTGCATGTTATGTTTTCTAGGAATGGTTGCAAGTTTGGTTTCTAAAAAAGTGTTAAGGATTTCTACAATTGTACCTTTGTAAAGTCCTAATCTAAGTTCTTTGGTTATATAAATTCCATTAATCTATTTAACTATTAGTTCAAAATATCCCATGATTGATACCCTTATAGCTCCTAATCCTTTGACTAGCTTGTGGCCTAGTAGGAGTGCTTCATATTCTGCCATATTGTTTGTGCATTTGAAATTTGACCTATAGGCGTGTCCTTCTGCATGATCATTTTCTAAGTTATAGATCCATACCCCTGCACATGCACCTAGTTTGTCTACTAAACCATCAAAATCTAAATGCCATAAAATTCCATGTTCATAATTTGTATCCAGAGTAACGAGATCTTTCATAGCTAAGGTATCTAGATTTTATTTTTCATCTGATATCTCTTGAATTTGGACGGTTAACTTTTCTTTTATAATTTCTTTTGGTTTTGTTGCTCTACCATTTGGAATATCATCTAAGTCAGTTTCCGCATTATAGAGAATAAAGGAATTCATATCAGAATGCACTGAGTAAATGGGAAAGTTGTGAGACTTCTCTATACTACTCACTACATAATTCATTAGAGGTTCTCTATATAGCTTCTTTGGTTGTCCAAAAACAGATATGGTAGCATATGACATGTCTAATTGTAGAGACCCTTGAAGTTTGGTACCCCAGGATCTGGACAACAACATGCCATACTTGGGTTGAATGTCTGCTACCACTATGTCAATGAGTATAGTTTTGGCAGGGTACTGAACCAAAGAGACACATAAATCCTTTATAAGCCCTAAACAACTCATTTGATTGGAATCAAAGGAAAATAAATCTCTATAAGGTCTAGTGATGTCTAAGTTAAGTTTCTCCATAACAGACTTGGGCATGAGATTGTGCGAAGCACCAGAGTCGAACATGGAATTATGCAAAATATTATCATGGATATTGAGACTGGCATAGAAAGGTGGTATCCCTCTTTCCATTGGTTTCCCATTTACTTCAAGGAAAAAAATCAAATCAGGTTGGTCATCAAAAAGATTTACAGAATCTTCATTTTCAATGATATTTAATGATTTTTTTACCTGAGACCTATAAATATCATGTTTTACCAATTCTGTCAAGGGAACTGAAATTTGAAGCTTGGCTATCTCTGCTCCAAGATTAAAGGGTAGGATTACTTTGTTTGTTTGAATTTTGGATTTTTGGTAGTAGTGTTTTCTATGTTTTCTTCTCTTTCAAGATTTTTGACATTCTCTACTGATTTTTCTAATCCGATCATCGAAGAATCTTCCATTGTTTCCTTGGAGGGAACTGAAGTGGAAGGTTGTTCATTATCAGGTTGATTATCATAAACATCTTCTATGGTAGCGTTGGAGGGGTTTTGATTTGTTCTTGAAAGGATCTGAAGTGTTTTTGTCATTGGAACAATTTTACCCTTTTTAGGTTCATTAGGACATGTTTTTTGGTTTGTTTCTGGGGCATCAATACTTTTTCTACTTCTTAAATTATACTGCTTATGTACCTCAAAAGTAGCAGAGTCATATCCCTGTCTGAAATAAAATGACTCTCATGTTTGGGTTTCAAATTTTTGTAGTGTTTGGGACTCTTGGTCATCCTTAGTTAGGAAGATATCTTCCTTATCATCTATACCCATTAAATTTATCTAAGTGTCTGGTTCAGGATCTTCTGAATTGGAGGCCTCTGCATAGTCTTCTTGGAAAGCTGGTATGATATTCTGATCAGGAATATTTTTTCCACCATTTTTCTCCTTATTTTTCCTAAAGTAAGGATTTCTCCCTGAATTACCCTGTTGGCCATCTCAGGGAGATTTACTTCCGATAATTTCAACTCTGTCCAACACTTTTTCCATTCCTTTGACAATAGCATCAAGCTTTTGTCCAAAGGGTGTACTTTCATCTTTTACAAGTATTCTTCTTTCATTTCTAGCTTTGGTTCTTTTGGAAAGTAGGTTAGCCTCAACACTTACCACAACACTTTGCATTTCCTTCAGAGTGGGGGGATTTCTCTCTCTTAACTGGAAATTCATATTTGAATCAAATCCATCAAGAAATTTAATTAGGGATAAGCCTACTGGGGGCCTAAGGTCAATTGGAATGGAACTACAAACACTATTGAACCTAGTGCAATAGTCCTGAATGGTTTCATGAGGTCTCTTTTAAGGTTCTCATATTCAGATAAAATCTGAAGGCGAACCTTCTTTTTCTCCCACCTATTCAAGAATTGCTGCTAAAGGTATCTTAAATTATCTATGCTTTGGGCAACTAAAGATCTGAACTAGGTTCTAACTTCTCTAGTTAGACTTTGCGCGAAAATTCTCATTTCGACATCTGTTGTGTCAATATCATGAAGTTCAAAGTAGTCTGTCATTTTCCTAGTATGTTGTTGAGCTGTGTAGGTCCCATAGCCATCAAAAGTAGTAATTTTACTCTAATAATCCTATGGCATAGCACCTGGGGCAATAGGAAACACAAGGGGAGCATATCTATTGGCCATGATTCTAGGTTGGAATTGGAGTTGGGGTAATAGGAGGTGTCGAGGTTGTGGAAGAAGAGCTAGATGTAGTGGTAGGGTGTTGAGTGATGATTGATTGAAGGGAAAGTGAAGGGATGAAGGGAGGAGTGGAATGGATTTTAGAAGAGTGAGGGAATAATGATGAACTAGTAGAAAGAGAAGTAGTTTCAGAAAGTTCAGGTGTTCTATCGGTGATAAGAGATGACTGAGTGGAATTCTACAAATATCGATCAATTGACAAATTGGCTCGTTGTGTTTCAAGTTCTCTGAGAAATTCTAGATCTTGGACTAGGTCCAATAGTTCGTTGTCAAATGTGGTTATAAACAGAGAGAGTTCAAAGTGTTTGTCAAAAGGAAGATCTTCTAGGAAAGGCCACTCAACTGGACATGATTGTGATCTGAACAAAGGTCTAGGACTTAATGAGTTTTTTTTCCTTCTAATGATTCTTGGAATTAGGTTAGGATTTTCAAACACAGGGGCAAGATTAGGATCAAGATTAGCCCTAGTCTAATCAGTCCTTTCTAAACCCAGATTTCAATTTTTTATATGCTTTCTTATATGAATGTTCAAAATAACTTCTAAAAATCATTTAAGATGCTTTAAATCAAACTTTCGAGTTTCTTAGAGGTTTATTTCAGCTAAGGAATTGCTCATTCCCTAGTATGCTCGCCACTATGTTATCAATTAAATTTTCCTTAGAAGTTATTTAAAAGAAGGAAAGGATCCAAGGTAACTACAAACCAACTTTTAGACTTAGGTGCTAGCCCACCTAGTCCAGAGAGGGCTCTCTCTTTATGATTTAGCTATGCTTGAAAATATTTTAGGCTAGTATTGATGTTCAGGGAGGTTGTTTTCTTTGAGATTGGTGGAGTTATGAAACAAATGGGAAAAATATTCTTTAGACCATTCGGCTATGGAGTCAATTAGGGATAATTCATTGGATTAAGTCAAATTGCTGAGGTATGAGTTCAAGAGGTAGGATAACAGAGTAAAAACAAACTTTGGGGTTTGAATGGATGATAGCTCCTCTCAAAACTAGAGGGCAATCAAGAATCTTCAAGTTAGGATAAGAAAGGAGAAGGGAAGGTAGGTCAACCAATAAAGGGAAATTAAGAATCCTATAGTAGGGACTTATTATAGAAAAACTACAGGGATAGAGGAGCATTTAAGAATTCCTTTATCGAAATAGTTTAGAAGAAAACATATAAATGGTAGATTGATGATAGCAGACAACAATAAAGCTAATTCTGATATACTTTGACTATTTTACCATTTAGATTTCAGATGCATGAAACCTGGAAACATATAGAAAACACATAAAATCACAAGGATAGAGTACTTATTTGCAATTATACTGCACAAGAATTTGATGGAATGTCCTCAACTTTCATTCCTTTTCAAACAAAAATCTAGATTTGAGTACAAAAACTTTCTCAGCTTGATAGCATAGATTTACAGAGATGTTATAGAATCCACCCTCAACAGTTCAAATGGAGAAGTATTTATACAAAAATTACATCAAAAATATCTCATAGCTACGTGAGATTTATTCTAGGGAATACAAAATATCTTTTACAAAAATACAGAGATAGATGTAAAACTGATTGATGTTGTCCCTTTATTTATGTAGGAGCTCGAGGTTGAAACTCAAATTTGCCTCTGGCTATTGCTTTAGTAATTGTGTGTTGGATCCTTGCTTACTTTTCCCTATTGATATTCTTTATCTGTTCCTAATACTCTTTACCAGTTTACTAGACTTCACCTCTTTACTAGCCTTTACCTCAGTAAATATCCTCTATTTACCTCAGAATTACCATAGTAAATTATAGGATATCGAGCATATTGGTCCACCATTATTCATTTGGTATCTTCATCCTCATCAATTTCTTGTAGACTTCATCAGCTTCAATATACTTTGCAAAATTGGGCTGGACTGTGAACATGTGTTTTACTTCATGCTCAATATACAAAAGATTTTCCAAACCATCATACAACACGTTTCCTGTAGGCAATGCTTTCACTGTGGAAGAACTGGATTGACTCTTGGCTTGTTTGTGCAGTATTTCAATGTAGTCATCATGAGTCATCAGCTTTTCGTTTATGACCAATAGGTTTGGAAGTCCTTTATCCCTTAGAATGTTACATTTTACCATAAGCTCATTTATGTCTTCTTGAATACTTTGACATCTTTTTCCAGGTTAAGCATTAAGTTCTTTTTGGTCAGAACTTTCTTAATTTCAAGGATAGTACCAGTTCAATCTTCGATGTCCCATTGTTCCAACTATTGCCTATTTTGGCCATTCAAGAAGTTGATTAATTGGGCTGCCTCTTCAGGTTTCTCCCCCAATTCTTCCCTGGTCTTCTGTATAGCCTCTGTAGCTAGTTTCATTAACTCAGTCTATACAAAAATGATCTGAATAGCAGACCAAATATCATTGATAGAATCAATGATATTAGTCCATATAATCTCTATGATATCTTTCAATGACTTTTCCAATGTTAAGTCATTCTCTAATATTTTAATTCTTTTAGCCATCCCTGTATTCTTTCTCTCTTCTTCAGTGTAATTGATCTGTGATAGCTCGCAATGGTTTTACAAGTTGGTAATATGCTCTTTTATTTTCTTTTTCTCAGTTGCTTGGATTTTCATTTCTTCCATGGACTTTATTAAGTCCTCTGTTTGCTTTGTCGAAGTTGTTGTTGCTTCTGATGTACTTGCTGCTATTGTTACTGGTAGAGTTGTTGCTGGAGGAATGTTGGGTGCCAAAGATGTTGCAATAGTAGATGGCACTGTTGTAGAAATTATGGGTAATACAGCCTGAGGCATGGTGGTCGACTCACCCTGTTTGGACTGTAAAGCTTTTTTAGTTCTTGCTCTATTTCTTTCAATTGCTCATTCAACTCAAGGGTCGAGTCCTTAGGTTCTTCCTCATTTTGTTTCTCAATCACTTCTGCAGTTTGTGGATGTATGAGGGGAGGGAGTTTGAGTTGTTTCCTGAGTAAAGCAATGTCATCATTCTTTTTCTTGATCAAACTTTTAGCTGCTTTAACTTCCTTGGGATCATGTCCCAACTCAATCACTAGAGCTTCCAGTGATTTTATACTTGTGTCCTTAGCCTAACAAGAGGCTTTTTCCAACTGTAACTGTGTTGTAGTATTATTCAGAGAATTCTATAATTGGTTTGCAATGATGGCTTTACTGGTCAATGTGGAATAGACCATATCACCAGTTTGCTTATGGAGATCAATATGATCAATTGGGTGGATGTCTTTGGCAAGAACATGAAAATCTGTTTTTAAATACTCCACCATGGACTTTGGCTATTGCACTGTTGGCTTCAAAAAGCTCATTTGTATCTTTCCCTCTTTGATGTCAAAGGCTGACATCAATGTTGTCTGATTTGTAGGAGCCATTTTTAGATATTTGGCATAGGTTTGAGCTTTGATATGCTCATTCCTAGCTTTAATCTCTTTGTAATTTTCTTTCAAATCCTGGATTTTCTTTGAAACTACCCTTAGTGATGACACTTCTACACTTGGTTGCTTGTTTAGTGCCTGTTTTTGAGAGGTAGTTGGTGTCTCCACTACTAATGTTGTCTGCACTGTGTCACTTCTTGTCTTTTCATATTCCTTCTCAGACAAAGGATTCAATCTCTGTCTCTTTACATATACTTGGTCCAATGGCACTATAGATGGGATAGTCTCATTCCTACTTCTTTTTTGAATTTTATCCTCATTAAGACGGGTCTGCAATACTGGAGGGTTGCCCATGTTTATATCAATTTGGGTCAACTCCTCATAAATGCTCTGTGATCTTGAATCTTTTCTCTGTCTTGAGGTATCTGGTTGTTCTGATGTCTGTACACTATGCTCCTGTGTTGGTCTCTGTGAAGATTCTCCAAGCACATGTATAAAGGAATCCAGATCAAGTTGTCTTTCCAATTCTTTCATAACATTTTATACGTCAACTTGTGTACTATCTTGTTCTATAAGTGTTCCCTCCACCCACTCACTTTGATTTGCATATTGTTCTATCTATGGAATACTATGATGGATGTAGGGGGATATTTTATGCTTCTGCCTTCTATCACTGATGAAGCGATGAGGATCATAAGGCCATATGAAACTCATTTTCAATTTCATCCTCTCAACAATTTCCTCTGCCTCTTTCCCTGCTCTTCCGTTGTTGCAAATAAATGAACCTAGGTGATCCTTTATCCTTAAATGAAATTTCTTCTTATCTTTCATAAAGTGGATTTCATCGAAATTGATCATTTTCCTATAGTACTCCAAGGAAAATAATCTCATTGGGAGGTATTTAGGTAGTTTAAAGGGAGGAAGCTCACACCCATAAATCCTGATCTCGGTATGGTTCTGGTACATGTACCAGTCCACAACCTTGTATTGCTTGGATAACTGAATAATTCTCTTAATATCATCACTGATTCTGGGGGGGGGAGACTTCCTATCAACATGGTGGTTATTGGATGCACAAATTGATCAATAAAATGTGTATAAAGATGAGGAGAAGAATGGGAATAATGAAAAATGGAAGTCCAAAAGATCGCTGATCTAGGGTTCCCTCTAGTGTGAAGCTTTTGTATAGAGTGTTAGTGTCAGTCTTTCCAGCCTTCCTCTAGTGATCAAATGTGCTCTTACAAAGTGATTTTGAAGTGTCAAGGTCAAATTTTGTCATTTCGAAGAGTTGACAAGAAAAATTTGGTCACTAGGCATTAGGTCTAGGGTTTGCTTTAACTCCTTCTAAAGTTGCCCAAATGCCAATCTATGTCACTATTCAGCTGAGTCTATCATCATTCATAGGGTTATCATTATCATGTCAGTGTCTAATGAGTCATTTTACATTTTGTTCATGCTTCAGTTGTGCCTTGGCAAGTTCATTTCCCTCTCCTAGGGTTTTGAAGCCAATTTCTCTTGGACGGTCAAATCATCATCAAAACGTGTATCCATATATTCATACACCTTCCCCTATCCTTAAAGTACCTTATCAAACACTTCCCATCCCTTAGATCCGCCAAATTCCTCATTTTTCCACAA
>APFE030596220.1:0-33490 GCA_000404065.3 Pinus taeda
CTTTCCATGACTGATTTTGGCATCAGGTTATGAGAGGCACCTGAGTCAAACATTGCATTGTGTAGTATCTTATCATGGATATGCAAACTAACGTAAAAAGGTAAGATCCTTGTGCCTATTGTTTTTCCATCAACCTCTGGACCGAACAACAATTCTGGGGTGTCATCCAACACATTGACATTGTCTTTGTTTCGAGTGAGTTGGATGGAATTCTTAATCTGTTGTTTGTAAATGTCATGCTTGGCTAGTTTTGCAAGAGGGATGGCTATTTTCAGTTTGCCAATTTCAGCTTCCAAGTCAAAGGGTCTTTTAGATTGAACCTTAGTGGTGTGGGTGACCACCTTTTCTTTGTTTAGTAAGTTTTCTTCTTGATCCTTGTCATGATCTTGGGGCTTGTGTTTTTCATTCATCTCTCGAGGAATTTTACTTGGATTAGGCTGTAAAGATGATGTAGCCAGTGGCTGCTGTGTTGAGCGAAGTTGTTCAGTAACTTCTTCAACGGTTATTTCCTTTGTAAGTGAATCAGTTGTGTCAATTGGTTCTGTCACTATGGCTCCTTTAGGCTGCACCCTGTCCTTTCTTTTTTCAGGCTGTGTTATGTTTACAGTTCTACTTCTTAGTTTGTATTGTTTATGAACTTCATAAACAGTTGTGTCATAGCCTTGTTTGAAGTCAAATGACTCACCTGACTTGGTTTGGAATTGTCCAATGTCATCATCTTTATGATCTTCTTGACTTAGGAAAACTTGGTGTTGATCATTAAGGCCCATTAGGTTGATGTGGGTGTCATCCACTTGCTCACTTGAAGTGGATGTTTCAGCATAGTGTTCCTGGAATGGAGGTCTTATCTCTAGATCAGAATTAGCCTTGCCAACGTTTGGGTTTTTATTTCTCCTAAAGTTTGGATTCCTGTTAGGGTTGTTTTGCGGTGCTTCCCATGATGCTTTTCTCTCAACCGATTCAACTCTATCACCCAATCTCTTCATACCATTAATTATTGCATCAAGTTTTTGGTAAAAGGCTGAGGGTTCTTCTTTGTATATGTTTCTCTTTTCCAGTCTTGCCCTGTTTCTTTTAGCAATCAAGTTTGCTTCTACTATGACAGCAACCTTTTGGGCATATTGGAGAGTTTCAGGTGCTCTTTCCTTCAACTGATATGCCATGTCAGGATCAAATCCATCAGGGAATTTGTATAAGGCCAAATCAGGAGGAGGTCTTAAGTTTTGTGGTATTGCGTTGTATACATTGTTGAATCTAGCACAATACTCCATAATGGTCTCTTGAGGACCTCTCTTGATTGTGTCATATTCACCAAGTATATGCAAGGGATCTTTCTTTTTCTCCCATCTATTAGTAAAGGCTTGGTAAAGCTCATCAGGGGTTGTGATGGTATTTACAGGAAGTGACTTGAACCAAGTTCGGACATCACCTGTTAGGCTTTGGACAAAAATTCTCATACTCACACTATCATCATCTATCTCATAGTTCTCAAAGTGATCCCGCATCCTCCTGGTATGTTGAATGGCAGAGTAAGGGCCAGTGAAGTCAAAGTATGAGATTTTGGCTTAGTAATCCTGAGGTAAAGATGCAGGATTAGCAGGTAATTGCAGAGGTGCATATCTGTTAGCCATGTTCACAAGGTTTGGGGGATTGACAAGGGCAACTGGGACAAAAGGAACAATGGGTACCACAGGGGTAACATGTGTAGCAGAACCTAGAGTGTTGGTCAAGGGAGTATGTGCAGTGGATGAAGATGTGGGAGGGGGGCTTTGAGATGTGGATGGTGAACTAGGGGAACTGGGGGTGGACCGAAAAAGAACCTTGATTGGAGTTAAAATGGGGTTGGGGTGCACTGTCTCTGGACTTAAGTCAGCAAGCTTATCTGGCCCTTGCTGCTTCTTAACAAATTTAGGGATTGTGTTGGGATTTTCAAAGACAGGGGGTGGATTTGGGTCAGGATTTGACCTAGTGTACTGTGGATTCTTCTTGGGAGCCAGTTTCTAAACTAGTTTTTTGATTTTTTTAGGAAAATCTTATATCTGCAAGGACTGGACAAGATTTTGAAATGGCTATATATATCTCAAAGCTAGTATGAAGATTGACTGAAGCAGCTCTTCCTTAAAGCTGTTAGTGCTAAGCAGAAATAGTTTTGAAGGCTTCCTGACTGATATTCAGGTTTCAACTGTAGCTTTTAGGAGATATATAGTAATTTAGAAAATCCTAAAGAGTCCCCAGTGGAGTCGCCATTTATGTTAACACCCAGGTTGTTCCCTTTGACTCCAAGGGAATACGGCCGGGGTAACCACTAATCAATCTTTAGATTACAGCTTCTAGCCCAACTGTAATCAGAGAGGGCTCTCTCTTTAAGGTTTGTCTCTGTTCTGTGGAGATTTTAGGCTAGTTATGAAGTAAGGGTTTTGGCTTATGTTTGGTTGGAAGGATGTCTTTCTGTACCTAAAGTGGAAATCTACAGATAATGTTAGTCCATTGGGCAATGGAGTCTGTGGCTACTGTCTTGTTGAAATCTTGAGTTTGAGCAACTGGAATTATAGGGCCATTTAAATACTTCATAAAACAAACTTGAAATTATGATGGTGAAATGTAAACAACCAGTGAAAAGCAATTAAGAATTTTCCACTAAGCTGGGGTGTGAGAAACAGATATATTCCTCAGGAGAAAACTTGAATTCCTGAAACAATAATCACTGTGAAAGATATAGTGTGAAAGGGTAGCATTTAAGAATTACACCTTTATTACTATAACTAAAGAAAAACATTCAAAAATAGCTTAGATTGAGTTCAGGGTAATCTGTGATTAAATCCTGGAACTATTCTTTTTCCTTGCCATTCACTGTAAAGCACAAAAGCATGAAAGAGATATGAAAAGATAATAAAACTCATAACAAAGAGTTGTAGGAAAAACTTATTGTGCCATGAAATATGTAGGAATCCTGTAACTTTCAGCTAAACACCACAATGCATCAAACAACACAGAGCTTTGGAAATTCCACCACCTTTGTATTACTTCTCTGAGAACTTACAGTAAAAGAACTATAGAATAGACATCAACAACGACCAACCCCTGCAAACTCATGCAAGGGGGAATATATAGAAGTGTTTCATACAAAATATCTCAGCCATTGAGTCATCTGAGAAATAAATATCTTCACCAACTCGTACAGGAAACAGATAAGAAGTTATTGCAGCTTTCAATACAACATAAATTCTTTTTAATTAGGTCAGAAGATTTTTCGACCTTTGGAGGTCACTGAGTCAGTTGAACGCTTTCTTATAACTGATGAATGACATGTCTTTGCAGCGCTGTCCTAGTGTAGCTTTTCGGCCCTGTCACCTGTGACTGTTAGTGCTGCTGTGGTGGCCGAATGGTTTGGCAGAGTTGGCTCAGCCTCTTTTCTCCATACATGCTGATATATACAAATTTTCCTGTGCATGACAACTTACATATACCAATGGAAAAGACTTGATTACTGCCTTTGGTTTAGTAGTAATTGTATCAATCCATTCCAGACTTCTTATGTGGGCAATTGATGTCTTAAAATTGCCTCTATAGTCTCATCCGCCTCTGTATATTTATAGAAATTCGGAGGCGCATCAAACAAGTGATTGATTTCATTCATGATAAAAAATAAGCTCTCTACCTTGTTGTAGAGATGCTGTCCTAATGCTGGCCCTGATTCTGCTGAAGTGCTGGGCTTTTGTGCAATCTGATTTGTAGCAAAGGTGTTGACCCTCTTGGCATCATTTTCATGGGAAAGTAGTCTTCTTGAGGTGCCCATTAATCTAGGAAGACCTCTATTCTGCAATGCTATAAATTTGTCCATGAATTTATTAATGTCTATCTGCATATCTTGGCTTCTTCTCTCTAATGTCTACACCAGGGTTCTTAGTGTCAGGACCCTTTTGACCATCGAAATGGTCTCAGTTCTGTTGGAAATTCCCATTGTGACCAGCTGAGAACTTGTTCTGTGATTAAGCACATTAATCATTCTGGTGGCAGCTTTAGGCATACTGCCTAGAGATGCCCTTGCTCTTTGGATTTCCCTATGTGCTTTTCCAATGATCCCCATCTGCTCATGAATAGCCTCAATATATTCCCACTGGTCTGTGATGGATTGGCCAATATTGGCCCATAGGACTCTCTTGAGCTCAGCTGTTACTTTATCAAGTGTGAGCTCTTTCTCTAGCTCATTTGTCTTCCTTTTGAGAGTCTTTATCTCTCTTTCTTTCTCAGCTACGTTTTGCTTGGATTTATCATATCTTTCATTGAGCTTAGCCAAAGTTTATTTGGCTTGACTCAGCTCCGTCATTTGGGCCTCCAAGACCTGAATCTCATTCCTAAGTTTCTGTATGTCAAGACTTTGAGCCTGCTCTATTGGTGGTGCTAAGGTAGAAGGTGTTGTTTGCTCTTTCTGCTGAATGGGAGGGGCAGTGGTTTGAGGGTCTTCTTCCAGATTGATTGTTTCTGGAGGGGGCTGAGAAGTTTGGCCTGCCTCTTTCTGTTGCAATGCTGCCTGCAATGCAGCCTCTGATTCTCCCAACTTTTCTTGTGTTTGGATGAGTTGTTTATACAGTGACACTAGCATAGCTGCTGCATCCTTGTCATGCCTTAGCTGGGCAACTTCTTCAGTTTGGGGATGAAGAGTTGCTGGTATCTTGATCATCTTCCTTAATGCTGCCATATCTGCATCCCTTAGCTTCAACATCTCCTGCACAGCTTTGACATCCTTAGGATCATGCCCAAGCTCTATTATGATGTCCTCCAAAGCTTTGATCCTATTGTCCTTTGCTTGAGTGGATGCTCTTTCCAACTCAAGCTGTGCAGTTGTATTATTTAGGCTATTTTCTATCTTGTAGTTCACCAATGTTTTATCTGCCAAGGAGGCATATACCATCTCACCCGTTTGCTTGTGTAATTCAATCTGATCCATCGGGTGGATGTCCTTGGCAAGGACCTCAAGGTTGGTCCTGATGTAATCTGCAGCTGACTGTGGCTGCTGCACGACTGGCATGAAATGGCTCATGATCATCTTGCCCTCATGGACATCATAAGCAGACATAAGTCTTTGCTGGTTGGTGGGAGCCATTTTCAACAAATGATTATACAATTGTAACCTTATGGGCTCATTCCTCTTCTTTATGTCCTTGAATTGCTGCTTGATGCTATCTTCACCTCCCTTTTGTTGGCTTGAGGAGCTAACTTCTCCTCCTGCTGCCCTCTCCTGTTCCTGCAGGAAGGAACTTGCAGAGGCCTCCATGCTAGGTGGGCCCATGCCCAAAGATTGCCCTATTGGCATTTCTTCCTCTGAAAAAGGATTCAATCTTTGCCTCTTTTCCCCTTGATTTGTTGATGTTGTGAGGGGAGTCTCTCTATCCCTTTTCCTGCTTATGTCCTCCTTTTGAGGGGTTTGGAGGACTGAAGCTTCAGCTCTTGTTTCTTGCCTAGGAGGCACAATTTGTGGTGGCTGCTGCTCAGTGACCATTGGGGCCTCTGCTATCTGCTCTTCTTGCACTGCCTGTTCTTTTTCTTGCTGTTGTACCTGTTGTTGTTGCTGTGCTTTCTGTTGTTGTACCTGTTCCTGAAGTGGCTGCTCTAGCTCCATTTCTTTCTCCTTGCCTTTGCTAGAGGTCTGATCTGTAGCTTTGACTACCTTCTGATGTGCTGTCGAGGATGAGGTAGCTACTCCCACTTGAGTGCTTGTAATAGCAAATACATGTGCAGGAAGTTCTAAGTCAGCCATCTTTAGGAGATTTCTTCGTGCTCTTTCATTTAATTCTTCTTGTGTGACATGTTCCTCTAATGTGCCTCTCGTCCATTTTGGTTGATTTGCATATTTTTCTATGTGAGGCAACCTCACATGGTCATAACTGGACAGCCTATACTTGACACTTCTTAAGGTTATGAAGTGATTGGGGTCATAAGGTTTCCAGAGGAAACTGGTCTTTAGGCCAAGGCCTTCTAGCATTCTGTTTGCCTCTTGCCATCCTTCCTCCCTTTTGTTAAAAACAAAGTGGCCCAATTGGTTTTTTACCTTCAGTTGTGCTTTCTTGCCTTTGCCTGAAAAGTTCTTCACATCAACATTCCCAAACTGCCTAAAGTATTCAAGGGCAAACAACCTCATAGGCACATATTTGGGCAGCCTGTATGGGGGTAGCTCACAACCATATATTCTAATAATGGTGTGATTTTGGTAAAAATACCAATCCCTAATGCTGTATACCTTGGACAACTGAAGGATCCTCTGCATCTCATCAGTTAGTCTTGGAGGAGGTGAGCTTAGGAACAGAGACATGGCTGGGTGGATAAAAAGGTCTATAAACTCACAGCAAGTGTATGGAGAATAGGCTATGCAGTGAAAAGCTGAGGTCCAATACACTACTGACCTTGGATTTCCTTGTGCATCCACTCTTTTCATAGCAAAAGAAAATTTCTCATGTTGATAGTATAAAATTAAGTGGTAGATGTAGGAGGAGTATCTGAACACCCTTTCCCTTGATAGGTTCATCAATTGCTCATGCATTTTTTTTTATATGTAGGTGGCATAGTCATAGCGGATTGGAGTTTTGCCAGGGGAAAACATGAGCATCATTACCAGTACAGTTTCATCAATATACTCAATTGAGTTATAACCCAGAATGGGACTGATCATATCTGCAAGGTCCATGCCCAATGGGTTGAAGTAAACATGCAAAATGGGAGGGTACTGCACAGTATCAGATTTAATATATAATGGGTTCAGCTTGGTGATCTGAGCATCTGTCATCTTAACTCCTTGATTTATCAGTTCAAACAAAGGTAAAGGAACCAATTTCTTCTCAGTTTTGAATTGCAACATCTCTTTGATGGCCTCAGGGGTAATATAGAAAACCACTGAGCCAGAAGGGTCAAGCACAGCTCTCTGAGTGGCATCATAACCATCAGCACATAGGTGAATTAATCAGGAAATTGATTGACCTGAGGAAGCTTGAAGATTGGGAGGAAGGAATCCCAAATGCCCAATACATCTGTTCCAGCCTCATGTTTGGCCTTTAATTCATTTAACAGGTGGATGTGGAACTTGCTTTTCATTAGAAATTCCTCTGAGATTTGATAATCCAAATATGCTAGTGCCTGCCACTCCAATTCTCTCTGAGGGGCATTTAAAGTGGCAACATTGAGGGCTACAGGTGCTACTGGTGTATCCATGGTGACTTTAAAACTCTGCTGATATGTGAATTAGTGTTACTCTGCAGAGTAAAAGAGACAAGAGATTTTCTTGGAAAGAGAGGTGTTTTATTGAGAAACAGAGGATAAAGGGTAAACTGCAGCAATTGAAATACTGTACAAGGCACTTCAAAAAGGAAAATACTTATCCTTAACGGACTCTTTCACGGTAATTATGTGTAGTTCGGGTTCCCTGTTCACGATTGCGCGAACAGAATGCAGGTTTTGTGAAAGCTTTGGTAAACAAGGCTTAGCCAGTGAATTTCGACCTTGTAACTTCCAATGGGAACTGGGCGCAGGGTATTTCCCGGTCAATTATGTGTTTTTCCTGTGTTTTAAGTTAATTTAGTCTATTTGCAGACAAAACCAGGTGCAGAGAGGATTCATAGTGATAAATACCTAGTACACTGACAGTCCCAGTCACAAATGCAGGTGGGTTGGTGCACCGAAGGTCTCCAGGTCGAATTCAGCAGGTTGGCGTGAGTTTGGACGTAAAACGCATGTAGAAGACAACACAGACGTTTTTGCAAAAAGTGCAAAAAACGCGAAAATTTGGCCAAAATATGGATTTTTGGAACATTAGCACCTTTTTCAGATGACGTCAACATGACGTCATCCGGTGGGGTCACGGTCGGATGACGTCAACATGATGTCATCAGGTGACATGGCAGCTTATGACTGGTCCACGGGGATGGTGAGGTGGTGGACAGGTGGAGCAATGGTGGACGGGGGCGTGGACGCACCGATGACGTAGCAGTGATGCTGGCAAGGCGGATTGGCGAAAATCGGAAACCGTAGGCGGTATGATATCGCACCGCTTTTCATACGGAAGTGGAGTTGTCAGAGGGGGCTCCGATACGCTGTGGGGGTGACGCGTGGCCGAGGCCTGACGTCACCCTCTAATAGATATCGGAAGCTATCTTATGGACATCAGGGCCAATCCGATATGCATGTGGACCGTTAGGTGAAAAGCGCCCGATCGGACGGTCGACGGGTCGATGACTTGCCCGGACGATACAGCGTCGGGCGGGAAATAAAATATTGATTTTTCCTAAAATTCGTGTCTGGCGGGACTTTGGGATAATGGCGAATTTATATGGTTTTTCAATGTATTTTTTTGATAAAATTGCACATAGCTCCAAGACTTTGGATAAGTCGGGAAAGTGGGTTTTTCGTGTAATTTTTCCGTTTGAGCGGGTTGGTGAAAATGGGTTTTTGCAAGGTTTTTTAAGCAAATGAAGGGTTGAATAGGTAAATGAATTCTAAAAGAGGAAAAGAGGTGAGGCTTGGGTTCTTAAACTGACCAGATGTCAATTTGATTCCCTAGTAGTGAACATATGGCTATAATGCCAAGGGGGGGGATATTTATTGAATGCTTGGGGTTTATACACCATGGTGTTATAATAACCCCTTACATCACTTATTGGGAACTCAAAGGTAGTAGTAATGGCATCTATTTTGTTTTTTTATTGTTATTGTTGTCCCTCATTGTCGATCCTCTTGACTCTTGTTGTGATGAGACTCCTTCCTTAGACCGTGAAGGTGACTTCCCTGTGGGTGAATATTTGTGAGATGATAGCTTAGGATGCTGCGGGGCTGGATATTTCACCATGTTGCATAAATTTGTATATTGATAAGTAAATGAATGCTTTTATAGTCTAGGCCTTTGGTGTTCCCCACTAGTTTCCCCTTGGCCCTTAAACCTAAATTCCCGACCGCAATTTCCCCAGTTCTGTTCTTGAATCGAGCCTATGATTTTGGGATTCGTTACCCTAGTTTGACAATGATGAGGTTAGGAGACGAAGGAACTAGATTCACCTAGCCTTGCTATGCAGGTGAAAAAATTTTGTGTCCATGTTTTTCTTGTATTGGTATGTGAGTTTGACTATTCTTTATATGCTTTTGAGATTAGTTCCTGAATAAAAGCTTTTCTCCACAAATCTGCACTCTTCTTATTCCTTTTATGAATCATTTTCCCTATGATTTATTAGAGTGGTTATTTTTTGGTATCTCTGCTACTCCTACACCTTACACATTCACCCTATTTGTATTGATTTAAAACCCTAAGTGTCTCAAATTCTCCAGTTTTTATCCCACTCAGATATATTAGAAAGATGTGTAGGTTCTTACCTCTCGTGTTACTGCTCAGCACCTGTAAAGCTAAAAACACGTCTAAAAAATCGAAATATTTCACACACCTTGTGTCCTAATGATCACAGTGGTCATCCCACCCAGGTATGTTAGAGTGATGCACATGTTCTTATCTCTCGCCTTACCTCCCAACACTTGTGCACTAGAAACACTATATTAATGAAACACACTTGGTTGAGTGTATCGTCACCTGCCTTCCCTAGACATGACGCCAAAATGTTGTGCTATTTTAATCACTATTTAATTGTCTGAACTGCACCCATTTAATTGTCAACTAGGGCAGGTATGTTTATTTCCAAGGTGTCTACAATATCTATGTCGATACATAACAACTGACGATAGAAATAAAGAATAGAAATAAATGATACTAAACCAGTTGTAGAAGTTAGACACCCATGTAGAAATAAAAATAAATCTACAGGAATGAAATCACACTTCATGTTTTATGAAGAAAATGGTGCACCACACACCATATTAATGACTAAACCAGTTGATCAAATATTGTAACTTAAATCAATCCTATGTAACAACATATCATAAATCTGAAAAAATAGAAGTAATCTACTCTGGGAATTATATAGAGACAACAATAAATTTACAATTAGGAGAAATAAATGATTAATCTACTTCTACAACTAATACTACAAGCCCTTCTAAAGAGGAGGGCCCTTCTTCCCTAGCAGGGTGCAAGGATGAAATGCGAGCTAGTTGAAGATTCAACAGAGAATCCATAAAAGCATCACCAACAATGTTATTATATTAAAATAGTTGTGAATTATAGAATCAAAATTATGATACTATCTCATGTTTCATTCCTTTTCCCTTCCATAGAAGTAAATTCTTTTATAAAGTTTATATTCCCAAAATAGGGGAGAGATCATTCATGAGAATCTCATGATTCTCATGATGATCAATATTTATTAAAACTAGTTTCTAAATACAATGCCTATTAAAGTTACGTCATTTTCCAAAATCATAACTGCTTAGACTCCTTAACCGCATAGAGATAATCCATGCTTCACGAGAATTGTCTCATGGACTAGTACCCATGGTCTTTGATAGTGTGTAACATCAACTTCAAGTTGTTAGCCTCCTGCTGCAGGAGGTTACTCATTTTTCATGATTGACATTTTTACAGGCCGAATATGTCATACTTTGCATGCTGCAATGCTCCATATTTGCTAAACAGTCACCAAGGAATGAGAGCTACTCAAAGTTCATCTACTGCATTCCAATTTTGAAGAGTCATTCCAGTTTTGTAGAATTTTCGGCAAAAGGGAGGTCCAAACAGCTTAATCTTCGTCTCCCTAGGTTTCAATTTCCTGTTTTATAATATAGAGAATGAAAATCCGTCCAAACAGCTTACTCTTGGCAAATTCTTAGATAGGTATAGAATCAAAGGAGCCCAACTGCTTAATCTGGGCCCTTGGAAAAAATAAGGGTAGTTTGTAGATAGGAAGGCATAAAAAGAAAAAAATGGAAATGCTGGGTCTGCAAGTCTAAGTGCACCCAAACCAAAAGAAGAAAAAATGTTAGGTAAGTAGGCTAGGTAAGTAGTTTTGAGGTTGCAAAATCTTGACGTCTGTTCATTGCCATGTTTTAAAGTATCATCTCTACTCAGGTCATAGTCATCAAGCATTTTTCATATGAAGGAGCTCAAACCAGGCATAACTAACTTCCCTTTCTCCATCTTCCCCAAATCATTAACTAATTTCCCAAAAATAGGTCAAGATCTGCTTGATATCTCTTAGTTTCATCATTTTCCATGTCATTAGCCTAGGTGAAGATCTGCTTCACTCAAGGAAGATCCATACATTCTCTATAAGGTACTATCTCCCCTTTAAAGCCTAAGATCTCTGAAACTTAGCGCTTTCTTCTCATCTCCATATTAACTACTGACATTATTATTTAACTCCCTATGTTTTCCCCATCCCTCTACTAAAACTATGTAGATAATCCCCTTATGTAAATATCCCCTCCCCCTCGTTGAAATATAACCATAAATACTTCTCTGGGAATTACTAAGTCACCTGGAATTTAGTAAGAACCCTCCCTCTGCATAAATTTCCATTCCCAGGTGTTTGGACCCCTTCCAAAACTAAGAAAACCCTTTCCAAATGCTAAAAACCCCCCAGCGCATTTTTCCTTGGAAATTATTAATGTTTGCTTAATAAATTTCCTCTGCAAAACCCATTTAACCCATTTCCTAAGGTTTAAAACCCACATCGCCGCGAAAAATTAAACCTTTAATGCGCCCGCATTTTTACTAAACTCCGCGCATCTCCCTTTCCTGTCCACCGTCGGATCGCCTCCCCCAGATCCGACGACCCTTGTTCACATCGGGCGCCCCATTGTGGTGGTAGGTTACCACCCGACGTCCGACGGTTTTACCGTCATACACCGGGACAGGTGGCGGCCTCCCATTGCATCGGGCTGCCTCTGACAGAAACTACATCTGTACCAAAGGCGGTCTGATGCACAGGAAAAACCGCCCTCCCCTCACGTAACAGGAGCGCAACCTCACCCTGCCACGCCGCCTCCACATCACCTCACACAGCTTGCGCCCGGCCCACGTCACCCTGTCACGTGTCTCTGCCGCGTCACCCCGCCATACTGCCACGTCACCTTGATGATGTCAACATGCTAACGTCATATCCGTACCAGAGAACCCCACTGCTGACGTCAACATACTGACGTCATCCACCGTACAACAAACGTCATACTGATGTCAGCAGCCAAAAAACCGAAAATTCGCGCAAGCGCAAAAGTCAAGCTTCGGAGCTCCAGAATGAGAAACGGAGGCAGTTTTCGATGCGCAATTAGCGCGAAGCGCTAATCGTGCATCGTTATGGGAAATAGGCCATATTGGGGAATCTTTAGGGAATATTTTGATTCCTTGGCCCGTTTTGCACCGAAAAAGCCCGAAACTGCACGATTTTGCCAAATTAAACCAATTTGAAGACAGAAAGAGGCCAGGAACAGAGATTAAAGAGTATCAGATCAAATTTGCAGATAGAAAGCACATCAAAGAGTATCAAGAAGCGGAAAAGACCATCAATGTAGTGGCAAAGTGTATAAGAGGAGATTTTCTCAGGGCTCGAGGCAAATCCAACATTAAAACGAAAGCTCTGAAAGTCACGGAATATCAGTGGACCAGAACTCAATGCACAGTTATGACAGGACCACTGCACCAAGTTACACAGGACACCTCATCAACTCAACTTGATTCAGTTGCCTCTAGCGCAGCCCAAAGGACTTACTTTCATTTAATTCCAGTAACAATTAGGTTTTAGAAAAAGCTTTTTCTGGCAGACCTGTTTAGGTCAAATGTAATAAATGACTTTAGATATTTTTCTTAGATATACCACCCTGAAAAAGGGAGTAGGAGTTGGTTGGTTGATTGATAAGTAGTTTAATCTTTGTTATCCCGATCTTTCTCTCAAGCAGAGACTCGCATTGTAACTATGATGCTTTCTATAATCAAAGACTGCTGAAAGCATGGATTCTGAGACAGTCTGCTGTGTTTAATTGGCCGAGGAATGATTGTGGAATTCCTATGCTATCGACATGGTTCAATAAGTGTTCTTAACCCTGTTAGTTTTATTCATGTTTTTTTATCAGAAATTCGCCCTCCAAATTGCAGAAAAGAAGAATAACTTAGGATTTGCTTAGCTGCACCTTAGGCTCAATTTCTGCAAATTTTCATGTTTTCATCAGGAATAGTTATGAACATGCATACTTAAATGATCTTGTTTACGCTGTTTCTTTCACATATGAATGATAGTTTTAGGAATTCTTAACTGCTCCTAGACAACCTTTCATGCACCTCTCCTACCTGTCAGTTTTTTTTGATGAAAAATTCTTAATTTCCTTTCATCCCTGACAATCATTCCACCCTTTCAGTAAATTGATAATTGTTTCATGTGTGGCTATCCCGCTCCTCAATCCTCTGGCGACCAAGAAAACGCACCAGCAAGTTTTAATCCACGACTCCATGCCCAATGGTTTGAAACTTATCACACCTTACTTTGCCTCTCAGCTTGGAGTTTCTACCTGGCATACACCTTCCATCCAAACAAAACAACAAAACCTCTGTACCCAACAACTAGCCTAAACTTACCATCAACATAGTTAAATCATAAAGCGAGAGCCCTCTCTGATTGCAGGTGGGCTAGAACCTGCAATCCAAAGATTGGTTTTTGGTTACCTCGGCCGTATCCCTACAGGAGCTTAGGGACAACTTGAGTGATAACATAATGGCGACTTTGCTGGGGACCTCCTCAGATAAACTCACTAAACCAGTCTGTAGCTCCACAGAGGAAGAAACTAACCTTTGAAAGTCTCGATCGACCTGTGTTTTTAGAAAATTTTCCCAAAAAATAGATTAGAAGCTGGCTCCTAAAAAGCAAATGCGTAATACATGATCAAATCCTGATCCCAATCGCCCAGCTGTTTTTGAAAATCCGAATTTAAACCATAAGATCATTAGAAAACAAAAGCAAAAAGAGCACCCAACTGCTGCGAGTCCTGAAACAGTTCAGCCAAGCAGTGTTCCAACCCCTGTCAAAGTTTTATTTTGGTCAACCCCGAGTTCCCCTGGTTCATCACCCCCTTCTCCAAGCAAATCTTCTACACCTCCATCCTATACTCCTACTACCACTACTTCTCCTTCTGCCTCAGTTGTTCCTGTTATCCCAGCTACCCCACTTTTTCCGCTTATTCGCATCATCATGGCTAATAGATATGCGCCCTTACAGTTGCCTGCTAATCTCGGGGCTATGCCTTAGGACTACAAGACAAAAATCACCTATTTTGATGGCACAAACTCCTGCACCACCCTACAGCATACAAAGAAAATGCAGGATTACTTCGAGAGTTATGAAATTGATTATGACAGTGTGAGAATTAATATTTTTGTCCAAGGTTTGACCGGTGATGTCAGAACCTGGTTTAGGGCACTTACACCCAATTCCATATTAAACCCTGAAGCCTTATACCAGACATTTATTAACAGATGGGAGAGAAAGAAAGATCCCCTACACATACTATCTGAGTATGATACTATCAAAAGAAGACCTCAGGAAACGGTTTTGGATTACTGTGCAAGGTTTAATAATGCTTACAATGCAATACCACAAAATTTAAGACCTCCACCTGATCTAACTTTGTACAAATTCCCTGATGGCTTTGATGCTGAGATGGAATATCAGTTAAGGGAAAGATCCCCTCAAAGCCTTGCAGAAATGCAAGATGTTGTTGTTATTGTGGAGGAAAATCTAATTGCTAAAAGAAACAGAGCCATAACTGAGAGAAGAGCCACCTTCAAGGAAGAACCCTCAGCCTTCGATCAGAAGCTAGATGCTATCATCAGTGGCATCCACAGGCTAGGAGACAGAGTAGACAATGTTGAGAGGAAAACTTCATGGGAAGGTCAACAGCCCAATGCCATAAGGAACCCGAACTTCAGAAAAACTCAAAACACAAACGCTGGAAGGGCCAGTCCCAACCATGATATTAGGCCTCCTTTCCAAGAAAATGATGCGGAGGCATCTACATCCACTGATCCCACAGATGGGACTCATATGAACCTGATAGATTCAGAAAATGAACAGCAAATCTTTCTTACTGAAGAAGACCGACCATACCCTGATGCAAAACAATTTCACACCAAGTCGGGAGAGTCTTTCAATTTTAAACAAGGTTATGATACTACTGTGTACGAGGTACACAAACAACACAAATTGAGAACAAGGACCATTGATGTCCCCGCATCTAGCAGAACAAAAGATAGCAAACAACCCAACAAAATTAAAGGAAATGTCACCATAAATCAACCAGCTAACAGCTCTGTCCCAAGCTCGCATCAGGTAATTGTGGAGGATATAACAGACACACAACCTCCTATTGATTGGCCTCTACCTCCCTCCTCCCCAAAAGAAGATCTGAAAAGCACTCCAAAAAATCCTCCCAAAACAGAAATACCACATACTGTCATACATCATGACATTGACATTCCAAAAGAAAACATAGAGTATGCCTGAAAAAGAGAAATCTACCACTATCAACGCCAAGAACTCATTGGAAAAACCATTCAGTTTAGAAGCAAAGATTGGAAAACTCAAGATATCCATTCCCCTCTAAGAACTTGTGAAACATGATGTATATAGGCAACAAATTCAAAGGTCACTTCAACTACCAGAGGTAAGGGATGATGTAAACGTTTTAGACGATACTCCTGAGCTGTTGTTTGGTCCAGAAGTTGACGGAAAATCAACATATGGACTTGTTCCACCTTTTTATGTCAGTTTGCACATACATGACAAAATATTTCATAATGCTATGTTTGACTCAGGTGCCTCACATAACCTTATGCCCAAAGCTGTAATGGAAAGGTTGAACCTTGATGTCACAAGACCGTACAAAGATCTGTATTCCTTTGACTCAAGTCAAGTCAAATGTTTAGGCTTGATCAAAGACCTTTGTGTGTCTCTAGTCCAATTCCCCAATAAGACAATCGTAATGGATGTAGTAGTTGTTGACATTCCCAAAAAGTATGGCATGCTCCTATCCAGATCGTGGGGAGCAAAATTGCAAGGATCCCTTCAACTCGACCACTCTTATGCCACTATATCTGTATTTGGGCAACCAACGAGACTATATAGAGAAACGTTAATAAAGTATGTCGTAAGAAGTGAGGAAAAGCCCCAAAATTTTCCAATTTACTCAATCCATTCCGATATGGATTCTTTTATTTTATTTAATGATAACACCAGTCCTCCAACTGATGATAAGCCGTTATCTTTGGAGCAAGAAACATACATCAATGAGGAATCGGTTGCCAATACCCATGAAATTGTCTCAACAGTCAAGGAAACCAACAAACAGCAAGAAGAACATCCTGAAATAGAAATTTTAAGTCTGCCCAATCCTCAAAAAACCGAAACTCTCAATACAAACCTCAAACAAGAAATAACATGGTATTTAGAGTTCGATGGTTCTGTTAACAAGTTAGGAGCAGGGGTCGGAGTATGGATTTACAATACACATGATGATCATGCACAAGGCCATGCCTATAGACTCAATTTCAGATGTACAAACAACATGGCAGATTATGAAGCTCTTCTCTTAGGCCTTAAACTTCTCAAAGTCCTAGGAGCTACTAAAGTGTCCATCCTTGGTGACTCTAACTTTATTATACAATAAATGAAATATAACTTTGTCGCTAATGATAGTAGAATGAGAGCTTACAGGGCTGCTGCCACCAAAATACTCAATTCCTTCAGTGAATTCAAGCTTGCCAAAATTGCAAGAGATCATAATATTCATGTCCACAGTCTAGCAACCTTTGCTAGCACATGCAAGCTTCCTTTTGAACCAAGTCACCATTTCACCGCTGAAATAAGACACAGACCTTCAGTCCCTAACAATGTCAAGGATTGGAAAGTATTTCAAAATGATGCCCAGATTAACAGTTTCTTAACTCTTGAGGGCGAATTTCCCAACACAAAAATTGACATGGATGCCATGAACGACTCACAACAGCTAGCAGAAGAAAATCAACTGACCGTAACAGCTACAACAGCTAAACAAATCCTTAACCGAACTGTGTTTAACAACACAAACGTAGAACAGCTGAAACAAATATGTTGAGGAAACAACCAAAGCAGAGGATGAGTTCATTGATCTAAAGAGTAATTTTCTACCTGCCGGCCTTACTCCATTTGAAGACATGTTTGATGACAATGATGTGCCCAAAAAGCCAAAGATGGAGCCTCTGAATGATGCTATAGAAGAACACAACATAGGAACAACATAGCATCCCAGAATGATTAAGTTGTCCAAAAATATGCCCCCTGATCAAAAACCGAAATACGTGGATTTGTTCAAAGGATTCCAAGATGTATTTGCCTGGAGTTATGAGGACTTGAAGTCCTATGACAGCTCAATGATCCAACACACCATTCCCTTAAAACCAAATCAAAAATCGTTCAAATAGAAACTTAGAAGAATCAACCGCATGCTTCTTCCCCTTATTGAAAAGGAAATAAAGAGAATTTTTGAAGTAGACATCATTGCACCCATCAGATTGTCTGAATGGGTATCCAATTTAGTTCCCACTAGGAAAAAAATAGGAGAGATAAGACTGTGTGTAGACTTGAGAAATTTAAACTAGGTATCTCTGAAAGACCACTACCCTTTGCCAAAAATGGACCATATCTTACAAAGAGTAGTGGGTTCCTCTAGAATTTCTTTACTAGATGGATTTTCAGGATTTAATCAGATACTTGTTCACCCGGATGACTAGGACAAGACAGCCTTTACCACACCGTGGGGAACATTTAAGTACGTTAAAATGTCTTTCGGGATGAAAAACGCTAGTGCTACCTTTCAAAGGGCAATGGATATTGCATTTTCCAAGGAGATACATGATTTCCTTGTAGTTTACATTGATTATCTGACCCCATTCTCCAAATCTGACCAAGAGCACCTTAAGCACTTAAGGCAAATTTTCATGACATGCAGGAAATATGGCATTTCCTTGAATCCCAAGAAATCCATGTTTGCCCTTGAGGAAGGCAAGCTTCTATGGCATATCATATCAAAAGATGGGATTAGAATTGATCTTGAAAGAATTCAAGCTATCCTTCAAATCCCCTATCCAAGAAACATAAAAGAACTGCAAGCATTCCTTGGAAAGATCAATTTCCTAAGGAGATTTATCCCAAACCTAGCTGAGCTAATAAGGCTATTGAGCAACATGATGAAGAAGGATGCCAAGGTAAAATGGTCTCTTGAAACCAAGCAGGATTTTGAGAGTATAAAAACTGCCTTAACTTAGACGCCTGTCCTCACCAGTCCTCAATTCGACAAAGACTTTATCATTTTTTCCTTTACATCTGAGCACACTATAGCTGTGTCCTTTTGCAAAAAGATGATCAAGGCAACGAATAACCAACTGCTTTCTTCAGTCGAGCTTTGAGAGATGCACCCTTGAAATACCAAATTATGGAAAAGCAAGCTTATGCCCTGGTCAAAGCCGTCAAAGATTTCAGAATCTACATCTTATACTCCCACGTGATTGCCTACGTCCCTAACGCTGTTGTAAAGGATATATTAACTCAAGAGGGACTAGAAGGAAAAACAGGCTAGTGGATTGCCAGCATCCTTGAATATCACATTGAAATAAAACCCACCAAGCTAATAAAAGGAAAAGGTTTAGCCAAACTAATGTCCAAAACAAACTTCCAAGCCTTAGACATTAATCAACTGGACAATGAACCGGAGCTGGCGACTCCACATATCAGTAAAACCTTTTTGCAATCCCCATGGTATGCTGATATTTCCTTTCTATTGTTAAACATGTGTCCTCCCCCAGGATTGTCCAGAACCAAGAAAATATTTTTAAGGATGAAATCCTCAAAGTCTTGTGTCATAGACGGTGCTTTGTTTTGGAAAAATCATGAAGGTATTCTGCTTAATTGTTTAACTATAAATGAAACTAACAACATCATGAAAGAATTCCATGCAGGGGACTGTGGAGGACACTTATATTGGAATTCCACAGCTAACAAGAT
The DNA here is from genome assembly GCA_000404065.3 of Pinus taeda. Classification (NCBI taxonomy): domain Eukaryota; kingdom Viridiplantae; phylum Streptophyta; class Pinopsida; order Pinales; family Pinaceae; genus Pinus; species Pinus taeda. The sequence continues at coordinate 18,948 of APFE030596220.1, forward strand.
CTTAAGGGCTGCTTATTATTGGCCCTCTCTATTTGCAGATGTCAAGAAGTTTGCTGTTTCATGCCACAAATGCCACATCTTTGAAGGAACAAGAAAATTACTGCCCTTGCGCCTTAAGCCCATTTCAACCGAGAAACCTTTTCAACAATGGGGTCTCGACTTCATTGGAGAAATTCATCCCTCTTCCTCAGGCCAACACAAGTGGATTTTAATAGCCACCGATTATTTCACTAAGTGGATTGAAGCCATTCCATGTAGGCAAGCCAACAAATCCACCATTATCGAATTCCTTGAGAGCAATATCCTTTCCAGATTCGGCTTCTCTGAGAAAATCATCACTGACAACGCTGCTGCTTTCAAATCCAAAAAGATGATCAACTTCTGCCATAAATACCACATTACCTTAGGCCACTCCACAGCTTACTACCCTCAACTTAATGGCTTGGCCAAATCTTCCAACAAAAGCCTCATCAATATCATAAAGAAATTACTGGAGGAAAACAAAAAGAACTGGCATAGGAAGCTCACAAATTCTCTGTGGGCAAACAGACTTTCCACCAAGAAATCCATTGGGATGAGCCCTTATGAACTAGTATATGGCATGGAGGCCAAATTTCCTTCATCTTTGGGCATTCCTACTATTAAAATGTTGCAGGAAATTCAGGCTGAACCAAATGACATGCAGAGAAGAGTTAATCAAACCATTCATCTTCAGTAAACCAGAGAGAAAGTCTACGACAGAGCTCAAATACTGCAAGAAAAACTCAAAAAGATGTTTGATAAGAAGGCTAAAGAAGAGGGTTTTTGGGTTGGCAGCAAAGTTCTATGATGGGACTCACGAAGAGAGGACAAGGGCAAACATGCAAAATTTGTTTTTTTGTGGAAAGGTCCATACATTATCAGCTGTGCAAAGCAATAATACATATTTTCTCAGATCTCTAGATGGCAGCACAGCTGAAGAAGGCCCTGTCAATGGCCAAGTGCTAAAGCACTACAACGATCCTTTTTTATTAAAAAGAGTAGGCGGTGTTATTTTCTATACATAGAATGTTTGTATATATCAGCACTTTGATTTTATTTTTGTAAGAATCCATGATGCTAAAGCACGCAGAAGAAAGCAGGCAGTACTTTACATTTTAACAACAAAACAGTTAAAGGAAAGTGTTGTTACCAGTCCAAAAGTTCAAATCAATCCAACAGTCAGCACTAAGAAGTTCAAAGCATAGCCATAACAGAAGAATCAAGGCAATCTGACCTGTTGTTCTTGGCTTCTCACAAGGAAAATCCATCCCCAAGTGGAGCCACTGTTAGCCTCCTGCTGCAGCAGGTTACTCGTTTTTCATGATTGACATTTTTACAGGCCAAATATGTCATTGTTTGCATGCTGCAATGCTCCATATTTTCTAAACAGTCACCAAGGAATGAGTTCTACTCAAAGTTCATCTACTGCATTCCAATTTTGAAGAGTCATTCTAGTTTTGTGGAATTTTTAGCTAAAGGGAGGTCAAAACAGCTTAATCTTGGTCTCCCTAGGTTTCAATTTCCTATTTTAGAATATAGAGAATGAAAATCTGTACAAACAGCTTAATCTTGGCAGATTCTTAGATAGGTAGAGAATCAAAGGAGCTCAACTGCTTAATCTGTGCCCTTGGAAGAAATATGGGTAGTTTGTAGATAGGAAGGCATAAAAAGAAAAAATTGAAATGCTGGGTCTACAAGTCTAAGTGCACCCAAACCAAAAGAAGAAAAAATGTTAGGTAAGTAGGCTGGGTAAGTAGTTTTGAGGTTGCAGAATCTTGATGTCTGTTCATTGCCATGTTTTAAAGCATCATCTCTCCTCAGGTCACAGTCATCAAGCACTTTTCATATGAAGGATCTCAAACCAGGCATAACTAACTTCCGTTTCTCCATCTTTCCCAAATCATTAACTAATTTCCCCAAAAGAGGTCAAGATCTGCTTGAAATCTCTTAGTTTCATCATTTTCCATGTCATTAGCATGGGTGAAGATTTGCTTCACTCAAGGAAGATCCATACTTTCTCTATATGGTAATATCTACCCTTTAAAGCCTACGATCTCTGAAACTTAGTGCTTTCTTGTCATCTCCATATTAACTACTAACACTATTATTTAACTCCCTATGTTTTCCCCATCCCCCTACTAAAACTATGTAGATAATCCCCTTATGTAAATATCCCCTCCCCCTGGTTGAAATATAACCATAAATACTTCTCTAGGAATTACTAAGTCACCTGGACTTTAGTAAGAACCATCTCTTTGCATAAATTTCCATTCCCAGGTGTTTGGACCCCTTCCAAACACTAATAAAACCCTTTCAAAATGCTAAAAACCCCCCAACGCATTTTTCCTTGGAAATTATTAATGTTTGTTTAATAAATTTCCTCCGCAAAACCCATTTAACCCATTTCCTAAGGTTTAAAACCCACAGCGCCAGGGAAAATTAAACCTTTAACGTGCACGCGCTTTTACTAAACCCCACGCATCTCCCTTTCCCGTCCACCATCAAATCGCCTCCCCCAGATCCGACGGCCCTTGTTCACATCGGGCACCACATTGTGGTGGTAGGTTACCACCCGACGTCCGACGGTTTTACTGTCGTACACCGGGACAGGTGGCGGCCTCCCATTGCATCGGGCTGCCCCTGACAGAAACCACCTCCATATCAAAGGCGGTCCGATGCACAGGAAAAACCGCCCTCCCCTCACGTAACATGAGCGCCAGCTCACCCTGCCACGTCGCCTCCACATCACCTCACACAGCCTGCGCCCCGCCCACGTCACCCTGCCACGTGTCTCGGCCATGTCACCCCGCCATACTGCCACATGACCTTGATGACGTCAGCATGCTGGCATCATATCCATACCAGAGGACCCTACTACTGACGTCAGCATGCTGATGTCATCCACCGTACAGCTGACGTCAGCAGCCAAAAAACCGAAAATTCGCGCAGGCACAAAAGTCGAGCTTCGGAGCTCCGGAATGAGAAACGGAGGCAGTTTTCAATGCGTGATTAGCGCAAAGTGCTAATCGCACATCACTACGGGAAATAGGCCATATTGGGGAATCTTTAGGGAATATTTTGATTCCTTGGTCCGTTTTGCACCGAAAAAGCCCGAAACTGCCCGATTTTGCCAAATTAAACCAATTTGAAGACAGAAAGAGGCCAGGAACAAAGATTAAAGAGTATCAGATCAAATTTGCAGACATAAAGCACATCAAAGAGTATCAGGAAGTGGCGAAGACCATCAATGTAGCGGCAAAGTGTATCAGAGGAGATTTTCTCAGGGCTCGAGGCAAATCCAACATTAAAACGAAAGCTCTGAAAGTCAGGAAGCAATTGAAGACACATTGAAGGCTCACCAGCACAAATGACTACACATGAAACTCACGTAATATCAGTGGACTAGAACTCAATGCACAGTTATGACAGGACCACTGCACCAAGTCACACAGGACACCTCATCAACTCAACTTGATTCAGTTGTCTCTAGCATAGCCCAAAGGACTTACTTGCATTTAATTCCAGTAACAATTAGGTTTTAGAAAAAGCTTTTTCCGGCAGACTTGTTTAGGTCAAATGTAATAAATGACTTCAGATATTTTCCTTATATATACCACCCTGAAGAAATGGAATAGGAGTTGGTTGGTTGATTGATTAGTAGTTTAATCTTTGTTATCCCAATCTTTCTCTCAAGCAGAGACTCACACTGTAACTGTGATGCTTTCTATAATCAAAGACTGATGAAAGCATGGATTCTGAAACTGTATGCTGTGTTTAATTAGCCGATGAGTGATTGTGGAATTCCTGTGCTATCGACATGGTTCAATAAGTGTTCTTAACTCTTTTAGTTTTATTCAAGTTTGTTTATCAGAAATCCGCCCTCCAAATTACAAAAAAGAAGAATACCTTAGGATTTGCTTAGCTGCACCTTATGCTCAATTTCTGCAATTTTTCATGTTTTCATCAGGAATAGTTATGAACATGCATACTTAAATGATCTTGTTTACGCTTTTTCTTTCACATATGAATGATAGTTTAGGAATTCTTAACTGCTCCTAGACAACCTTTCATGCACCTCTCCTCCCTGTCAGTTTTTTTTATGAAAGATTCTTCATTGCCTTTCATCCCTGACCATCATTCCATCCTTTCAGTAAATTGATAATTGTTTCATGTGTGGCTATCCCGCTCCTAAATCCTCTGGCGAACAAGAAAATGCACCAGAAAGTTTTAATCCATGACTCCATGCCCAATGGTTTGAAACTTATCACACCTTACTTTGCCTCTCAGCTTGGAATTTCTACCTGGCATACACCTTCCATCCAAACAAAACAACAAAACCCATGTACCCAAAAAATAGCCGAAAATTACCATCAACATAGTTAAATCATAAAGAGAGAGCCCTTTCTGGTTGCAGGTAGGCTAGAACCTGCAATCCAAATATTGGTTTGTGGTTACCTCAGCCGTATCCCTACAGGCGCTTAGGGACAACCTAAGTGATAACACAAGTGTAACAACAATGGTTTCTAATAGTAAATCCTCAAGGCATATTTGTGAATTAATATCATAGTTGTCCATCCTTTTTCCTTCAATTCATTGGCAACACTTGAAAGAAAAAGAGCGAGAGAACTACTTCCACAATTACCCTGGTTAGCCATAAAAAAATATCACTTCATTAATATTTAATAAGAAATGAAAAATAATATGTCACAACAAGAGTTTCTTGTTATAAACAGGAAAACAATAATTAGGATGTAGATGTCGTAGGTTCAACGGAAAAATAGTCAAAAATAGAGGTAAGAGGCATCTAAAGTATACAAAAAATTTGCACCCAACAGGAACATTGGGTGAGCCTACTCAAGTATTTTGGAATTATTTCACCATTCTCCATCTTATTCCTCTAAATATTGTCTTTTAGTGACATCGTCCTATGATCAATGTTGTTCTTAAACAATTTGATCAAGGCTTTTTCAGCTTGGGATCCCCCAAGGGTAGTTTTGGGGCTAAAAGCCCATATTTTGGTCAAACTTTGTAATCCAAGCATAAAGACTCTGCATTTTGTGGTCGTGGAGCGCATAGGTGTTAAAGAGTCATAGGGTTGTCCACCCTTATTTTGGAAATGTAATGTCAGCTCTAAGAGATCTACTCATGGCCCACAAACCATGTGAATGTATAAAAAGAGTTAAGCTTTAAGTAGTTAGTGGCATCGACGTGTATGAGAGATAGCTCTGAAGTAGAAGTCTAAGCTTGTGTTGTAGCATAGGTAGAGGCTTTGCAACTAAGTGTGTAGAGGCCTAGAAGCCTGCAACTAAGTGTGCGGACCCCTGAAGCAGAGTATGTGGTGTGGGTCAAGTCTATAATCGTCTAGAATTATCAATAAAGAGAAGTATCCTACATTTTCTACATCTTTATTTCCTGTTTATGCATCTTATTACATTGGGTATGAATTTCACTTATAATTCTTGTATGATGCGCAAATGTATGTAAATGTGTTGGTTAAGTGAATGCAAGTAAGAACATCTGCTTATGTAAAGCTAACTAAGATCAGTTAATAAGATAAGTAAAACACTTAGCCTAGTTTGGGAGATATCGGAGTTTGCTGCCCTAGTAGCGCAAAAGTCCCTGAGCCGTAGGTTACGGTTGCATGAAAACCAATTGTATCCTTTTGTGAAGATATTGAAGGGTGGAATAGAGGACTAAGGAACCTGCACGAATGCAGGTATAGTCAGAATAAACTGACATCACATCCATCTCAAGGGTGCAGAATCTTGGTTCTAGCATCCCCCCATACTACTTCAGGTGAGACTTCAATCTGGGCTCTAAGGGCTAATGGCGAAAGTGCTAGTAGCGTAAGGATTCATTTGGCTAACTAATGTTGAACCTAGGTTTGGCCCCCTTAAGCCAACAAACTGTTTCGTTGATGGGACCGGAATTTGCATAAGGGATTTGTGTTGTTGTATCACTAGAATCCAACTAAGAAAGAAATTGAAGGGTTATTAGAGAGAAGGATCCACGAGTTCACAGTACAAGAAAATAGAAACCCGCAACTATCAAAAGAATAGTGGTTGGACCGATATCTGTATAGGGAGATCCATGAAATCTTTTTCACCTCCTTTCTAGTTGAGTTGTACGAGTGAATTGCAAATTTAGAAGATAGCCAATGAAGATGGAAACTTCATGGTCCTATTGTGTGAAGGTTGGAAGCATCAGAGGATAAGATCGCCCGCATTGTCGATCATTGGCTCAATCACATCATACAAGGATTTTGTACTGAATTCACGGTTGACACCTCAGTCAGTTATAGCAAGGGATAGCAACACTTTTTCAAAGCACCATGAGGTAAGTACATAAAATCTTTGAATACTTGGATTAAAATGTTGTTGTGGAAAAAATGGGTTATGCAGCTACCTTGATGTTTGGTTCTACACTAAGCGGAAAAATTTACAAAGACAAAGAAAATAAGGGTTTGGAGTATAGCCCCTTGATTTCACCTCCATGAAGAGATGAAGAAGGAATAGCGAAGGTCTCTCCATGAAGAACTATTCAGTTAATAAGACAAGGATTCCTGTGAATACAACCTCCACCCTCACCACCTCTGACTTCACTGCCATTGCCCCTAGCTTCACTCATAGCACCTCTGCCTCCACTGCAATTCGGTATGGCAAACATAGTGAAGCATCCTTCATTCAAAGTCTTGGGAAATGAGGACCAAGACAAATTCTAGTTCATTGTAAGGGCTGTATGGGAAGTTGAAGGTGTTAAGGATGATCATATAAACAAAGTGACACTGATTAGCTCTCTACAAGATTGCGTGATGACCTGGTATATTAAGTACTCTAACAATAACATGAATGTTGGAGTAACAGACATCTAGGTAGCACTAAATAGGGAATTTAGCAAGCCTAAATCTGAGGTGCAGCCAATTGGGATTCAAAGAGATCACGATGCAACCAGGTGATATTCCTTAGGAACTAGATCAGAGGCTGAAATGTATAATCTGTGAAGCCAACATGACTTTGACAGACACCACACTTGAGGAGTTTGTTGTCATAGAAAAAGATAGCAACTTAGGTAGAGGCCTTGGAGATTGCCATGAGACTACATGAGGCTTTGATGCAAGATCCTAATCTAGGAGTCCAGCAGATCCATGCACAACTGAAAAATTTCTGGCTTGAACTACAAAGTGTGAAGCAGGATAGGACAGTTCGACTAGAGATACATGAGGAGGTATGGTGCTTGAAATGCAAGAGTCAAGTTCATGACAAAGACCATTTCCTGGTATTTGTAAATTACCTTATAGGAGGAGGACCAATGCCTTTACGACCAAAATCTCAAGAAGGACCTAGCGCAGTGCCTGCTTTATCATGCACTATCTGTCAGATAGTCAGAAAACATGCCACAAATAATTATCACTTGCTATAGAAGTATGTGAAAGCACCGCAATAGTTGTTCTACAACTTTTGTAGGTTGGTAGGACATGATGAGCTTACTTGTAGGAGCTATGAATTGATGATGGATAGAACTCCCACCTACAGGGTTCAGGCCAAAACACAGACCCTTAACTAGAATGTAGGGATGGTGCAAACAGGCTTTCAAGGGTTCAGATGAGGCCGAGGTGGAGGAGGACCTGGTAAAGGTCGAGGATAGTTGATTTATGACAATTGTGGATGACCATGACACTATGACTACGATTGCACTAATCCAACAGGTCTGTCGTGCAAGTATTCCATGTTTTTTTATCATGATATAGAAGATTGTCCTATGATGATAGCTCGGATACGTAACAAAGGGGCGCTACCACCTCCCACAAATCAGAACCTATAGATGATGAGGTCTGAGCCATGTGTGGAAAATCCAAACGTAAATATAGTGCTCCGAAGTGGAATCGCAATGGGAGATGACAAGGGGAAACAACTATAAGACAATACATAGGTTCGCAAGGCTCTCACAAAAGAGGCCTAGTTTCATTTGGAGTGTGCACAGTGTTATAGCTCCAAATCTCACTCTTGATGTTTGTGATGTTGTACTCATGGCCTAGGGCAACCCCTCCTTCCATACCTGGTCCAAATACTTAAAAAACAGTGTTTTACTCCCTAATTTGGGGTGGAGATCACAGGTTTTACCTCTTGATTACCTATTAGTGCCAGTGGCCCAACTATTCCCAACAAATTCCCAACTAAAAAACTAATTTGGGAGATCTATAAAAAGGCTTCAATGGGAATGCCAAAGGAGGAGAGAGGAGAGAGAAAAATCACTCTACCGAGATTATTCCTAACTAGGTCTAAAGATCTATGTGCTTCCAGCAATTCCCCCATTACAGGAAACACTTGTTTCCTTGAGTTATGATGTCTTTCCATTAGTTGAGATATCATTGAGTGAGGCATGGAAGGAGCTTATTGAAGGCTTGAGATTGGACGAATCCAAAGGATGGTTTCGCTTGAACCCCACAAAAGGAACACTCAAGTGAAGTCATTCCTTTCTATATTTTAGTTGTCTATAATAAACAAAACACTTGTCTTGTTCCTGATATTAATCTTCTTCATGTTTATGTTATCAATTTTATGATTCACATATGAATGGTTGTTTCAATTATATAACTAACTACCTTTCAATATGTCATGAACTTGATTTATTTATGACGCTTGGCCCACGTACTGCTATGCTTTATTTAATTGATTATTTTGTAGGTTGAAGGATCAGAAGGAACTCCAAGAGGGTTTGGACCCTGGCTAGATCTACCCAAACGAAGGACCCCCAGGTGCACCTCTCTTCACGTAGTTTGTTTATATTAGCATCATGGCTGTATGGAATGCATTTTTCTTTGTAGATAACCCCCCCTCTGCTAGGGTATTGACCCAAGACCCCAGGGGACTTTTGTCCTCAACAAAGTTGGCGACTCCACTGGGGAAAACAGTATTATTGTTCCTAGTCTGGGCTTATTCAAGCCAATCAAGGCTCAGCTGATTATTTGCTTGCTATGACTGAGTAGTCTATTCCTGTAGGAACTTGAATTGTAAGTTTGATTAGTTTCTTCAGACTTTTTTTTTTTGATATGTTATATACATCGTTTTTCTAGTTTACATAGGCGTATGTATGCAAGTTTCCTCAAGTGAACCCAGGTATACGCAGGTTTCCATGGGTTGAATAGTGTATACACGCATCTGTGCATTGACACCGTCATGTATACCCTAAAGTTTTCAAGATTTTTCAAATATTTTTGTTTCTGAAGATCTCTCTGCTGGTTTGAGGCTTTCTTGAACAGTTACTTTTCTGTCAGTGTTTATTTTTACTGCAAAGTTCATGATTTCAAACTCTCTCTCGTTGTGGAAAGTATTAGTCTTGTTTTTTTTTTTGTAAGCGTCATCATTTTTTTTTAAGCGCACAAGATTTCTTTCTCGTAATCTTGGTTGTTCTGGTCTTCCAGGGCAGAAATATTGTTCTCAAGCAAATCTTGTTTTGGTGATCTTTTTGTTTGCATGTCAAAACTGCATCTTTGTGGCCATTTAATTTTCTTGCTTTTTGAAAGTTGTTGTGTGATGATTTTGAGAATTGTCTTTCTTGATCTCGCAATCATTATCACCAAGCTCTTTTCACTGTTTTTTGATTGTTAAGAGCATCTTGAAATGCACTTTTTGTTGAGTTTTCACCCGTTAAGTTGCAAAGTGTTTTGTTGCCTATTCTTCGATCATAAAGTTTTAGTCTTAGTTGGAGCACTTTTTAAAAGTCATTTTTGTTTTTTCTTTTGAAGAAAACTTCTTGAAAACTTGGTTTTTGCTTTCTTTGGCCTTGTTTTGATTTAGTTTCCTTTTTGCGAGTGAAAGTGGATTTTTGTTGTCTAGAAATTCGCTTTTAGTGTTTGGACGAAAATGAGAATTAGCAACTTATATTCTATCTAAACATCTTAAGTGGTTGATTAGAATTGATAAACAAGTTAATTTCATTCTTTGATTTAGAGTAGTCTTAAGTTTTCATCAACACACACTCATTTCATTAGGATAAATTTGTGCATCTTTTAGGGCATCCATAGTTTTGTTAATATTTGTGAGCGTGAAGCTTGAGTAAAAGAAAAGAAAAGAAAAATTTATTGCTTTCTTAGAAGTTCCTCATAACCTAGTAGAAATTTCTTTCATCGAAGTGAAAAACGAGTGCATTTGCATATATTTTGGGTTTTATTAATTTCTTTTATGTCAAAATACCACAAGGTTCATTTCCGCTTATCCCTTGACTTAAGAACAACCCATTTAAAAACAAGTGCTAATTAAAATACACTAGAAATTTTTTATAATTGTCAATTTAGACACACCAATAAGTTTTAGGATATTTTAGGGCCTTGGATTAGGTGTGTGGAGAGAAAACTCTCCAAGGCCACTTAAACAATCAAACATAGGAGTATGAATAGCGAGTGCAAATCCAATAGCATTAGGAAGACTAGGAAAGCTCCAGATCTAGGAGTTAAGCACAAGAGTTTTTGAAGATAAGGAAGAGAGATATCCCCTCTTGTACTTGTTAGATCTTTCCTCAAGACTATTCCTCCTGGCTTCTGACACAAGTTGGTAATCTTAGTTGCTTCTCCTAGGGATCTACATAGGTGGCTGTGGAGGGGAATCTTGTGGCACCTGAGGTCGACGTTGTATCACTCTCAACGACACTACTAGAGGGCACACTTGCGAAGTTTGGGGGCTTGCACCGGTGCAAGATGTTGTTAGGGGGTTTGCGTAACTTCCTCTGTTACCTTCGCCAGTAGGACTGGGCTGTCATTATCGCAGACTATCTTCGGAAGGCCCCTTATTTTTCTTTCTTATATTTTGGTGTTTGGTCCTCAACCCCCAGAGTAGAAATACTTGAAAGTTTTTGGACTAGATAACATCTTTTAGGGACTTTTTAGTGTGTGCTCAGTGCTCTTAGTTTGCCTAGCTTTCATTTTTCTTGATTATTTAATTAGATCTTAATTAAAAATTCAAAGTGGCTGACCGATTTCCTAGACGGTCTGGAAGACTTTGTGGTCTTTCACCACCAAGTTTAGAGCCTTCTCCTAGAAGGTGCAAAGGTAATACTTCCAGTGGTTTTCATCCCATGGCAGCTGACGCATCGAGGATTGATCCTCCCCTTGGAGGCATTAGTGTTTAGGATAGGCCGAGTACTTCCGCAAAACTAGAGAGGAACACTCTAGTCCTTTCTCGAGTCCTCTTTCAATCAGAAGATAACATAGAGGTAGAAGAACTTCCAGAGTCATTAGCGGCTCTGAATTCTCCTCTACCTTCTAACCTTTGAGAAGTATTACAATATGTTGGGAATCCAAGGCATAAACCGTCAAGTCTAGGTCATATTACACACTTACCTTCGATCACCACCACTGGAAGCATGGCTTCTACTACAAGCGCTACAACCATGTAGAATCCAACATCAGTAAAAGGGGGAGGAACTATTTCCATGCCCTCTGCATATTTATTTGGGTCTTTTGCTAGCATTCTTAGTTGGTTCTACCTCCATTCCTTCTACGAGTGGAAATTCCCAAGCCCATGCATTTAGTTCTAAATTCTTCCTGTTTGGTACCCATTCACACGATATTTCATCAGTTCCATTTAGTGCCTCCACATCCATGATGGGTTGGTGAAATTCATTTCAAGGTCTTCCTTTTGGAAGTGTTCATATACCACATTCCAACTTAACAATAATATCCATCCATTTTTATTCTACAGGACAAGGTAACAATCCCTTTCAAGGTTGGACTAACCTTGCAGTTAGTGGCATAGGAACTGGGAATCTGTTTTTTGGCCAACAAGTGAATAAGCCATACTCCACAGTTAGTTCATTTCAAATTATTCCTCCCTTAGCTTCTGATTGGAATCCTTATCAGGGGTTATCAACTCTTTATAATCCTTTAGGAGGGAGCTTCGCCGGTTATGGACGTTTTTCGGCCGGAGTTTATCAAACTCCAAGTTTTGTTGAATCACAAGGTCTGCCTTTTGGTTCAACTAGTTCTGTGGGTTACTTCGGTAGCCTGGTTCCTTCCAAAATCCAAGCTAATCTTTTCAGAACTTTGGAAGCTCCACCCAATCTAGGTGGAATCCCCAAGGTCCTCCTAGGATTCCTTTTCTGGCAACAATGAATTTGCTAGATCTCAAGAAATTAACAAATGATCCAATCAAATACAAAATATCCTGGCCTCGGGTCCCAACCAAACTCCCTTCGGACATTCCAAAGTTCGAGGGGAAGGGTAGTGAAGACCTGGGAAACCTTGTAACCACATTCCACTTGTGGTGCTCATCAAACTCCCTTATCGATGACTCGGTTAGGTTGAGACATTTTCAACGCATCTTGATTGCCAATGCGGCCAAGTGATATATAGTGTTACCAAGGGGCAACTTTACATCTTTCATCGATTTGGCTAATATTTTCCTAAGTCATTTCCAGTTGCGCGTTCGTTTTGACACCGGAACTCAACTTCTGACAAATTTTCATTGGGACCCAACAACTCACATTTCTGATCATATCTAGGAATGGAGATGGAGAAAGAGGCTCATTAAAGCCAAAATTGCTCCAAAATAACGTCTCAAATGGCTTTTGAAATCTTTAAAACCTAAAATCTCTAAGTATGTCTCTCTCTCTAGAGTCTATTTTGGGGAGCAAGCTATTTTCAGGGCCCAACAATTAGAATTGATTTATTCTCAGTCTGGGATTCTACAAAAAATCTTTCCAAATGCTCCTGAGACTAAGGTTGATATAGCAAAGTTGATGCCAGGTCCCCATACGAATGGTTTCGTTGGATCTATAGAGACAAATGCAGTGACCCTATTGAGCCAATTACAACAATTGCCTTTACAAACTTCTCCTAACAATCAAGTCATATTATCTAACCCTTCGTCTTCTCAACCATTTTCTATTAATGCCGTCCAATCCTCCAATCCTAAAGGAAATAAAAATTCTAATGGGAAAAAGAAGGGATGAGGTAAGAAAAAGAGTCAAGATGGGAATACTAATGCAAATAAACCTGACAATAACGCTGGTGGTGGCGGAAATGAATCTAGAAAGAAAGTTAAGTTTCCGTGCAAGCTATGTAGTGGAGACCATTTAACTCATCTCTGCCCAAAGATTCAAGACACTCAGCAATTAGTAGGGTAGCAAGGGAGTTCTAGTTCTAAAGTTGTGTTAACCAACCCTTTTCCCCAAGGGCAGCAAATGCTTATTGCAGCAAGTTCAAACCCTGGTACATCTGGAGGGGGTAACCAGGAAGGGGAGAAATCATTAAAATGTTTTCATGATGGGTTCTAATGTCCATGTGGTTACTCAGTCATGTGATTACAGTGAAACTAAAACATCCAAAGATAAAACTGCTCCCAGAAATACTGACCTTCATATTGAATGACCCCCTGTCAAGACTATACCACAAATACCTAAAGGTTTCGCTAAATGCACAACTATTAATCCTAATGCTAGGGCCGCCAAAAATTACTCCATTGTTGAGGATCTCGCTCAGAGTCCATGCGCTATGTACACTTTAGAGGTTCTCCAGTCATGTCCAGCTCAATGAAGTGCTTTGATTTCGGTGATAGGGGAAGTTGATCCAAATAACTCTTTAGTTCTCACTTTTGACATGCTTAATGTCGAAAAAAAGTGACTCCGTCATCACATGGCTTTTCAAATAAAGTCTACATACCAGAAAATTAATATTTTTCATACAGTTATTGATGAAGGAGCTTCCATGTGTTTCATGTCAATGTCATGCTGGAAGGCCATTGGACCGCCTTCAGTTGTTCCATCACCTACCCTCCTAACTTCATTTGATGGGCATTCTCACAAGCCATATGGGATTATCCTAGCCTTTCCCATATGTGTTGGGGGGAAGGTCATAAATAGCGAAGTAGAAGTCATTGACGCTAACCTAGATTACAATCTCCTCTTAGGAAGGAACTGGGTATCCGAAATGAATGTCTTTGTTTCGACTCTGTTTCATGTCATTTTATTTCCTCATGAGGGGAAAATCATCAAGGTTGATCAATTGGATTATTCTCTAGTTGATCCTTGAGCAACTTCAAATTCTACTATTCCTTTAGTGGATAACCCTCATCCACCTACTGAGAATCTAGGATTTTGGATGCATTCTTCATTGATGGCTAGATTTGATTTTCCCTCTCCTATCACTAGAATCAATGTCGTTTCATCATCCATGGAGTCTTCATGGGAAGAGTTCTTCCGAACTCTTTATTTTTCAGACCCTTGGACCTTACCTTCACCTACGACCACATTAGCTGAAGGACAAGTTGGTGGAATGGCATTTCCTATGTCTAAAGCAGAGCTTAGATATTAGTCTATCATCAACTCTGTAGACAACCATTCTACTCCTTTCTCTGAGGAGGAGCTAGATGGTAATGTGGCCTCGACCTAGACCCTTGATTCTACCTCCGCTATGGACTACTTAGATACGGTTTTACCATCAAAAGAAGAATTACTACAATTAATGATTGGTGTAGATCGACCTTGGGAAGACTTACACCATCGTTCATGTTTTCTTCCTCTGTTGTAGG
>APFE030596220.1:35016-48618 GCA_000404065.3 Pinus taeda
CATCCTCAATTCGGCAACTTCCAAGTCTTCAGGGGAAGGCTAATTTCTTAAGAAGTTTTATACCAAATTATACCAAGATCACTAAAGGGTTTATGCATTTGCTATGGAGAGGAGTTCCATATGTATGGGACAACTTTGCACAGTGGTCGTTCGATGCCCTGAAAAAGGCATTAGTCTCTGCCTCGCTTTTGAGTCAACTAGATTATGGTAGGGATTTCCTTTTATATCTCACTGCAGTAGAATCAACCATAGGTATGGTTCTCATTCAGGAAGATGATGCTCTCATGGAGCACATGATTTATTATTTGGGCTAAGGCTTGATAGGTCCTGAACTTTGCTATTCTCCTGTCGACAAGTTGGCTTTGGCAGCTGTCCATGCTATCCAGCGGCTCCGCCATTATATCTTGCTATGCAAAACTTTTGTCTTACCCATAGTCAATCCATTCCAATTTGTCCTCAGTAGGCAAGTGATTGGGGGCAAATATAATCAATGGATATTCATTTTACAAGAATTCGATCTCGAGTTCATGTCCGCCAAGTCTAAGAAATCTATGGTTTTTGCGGAGTTAATTTCCGAGCTTCCTTGTGGAGAGGATACTATTTATGAGGAAACTTTTCCCAATGAACATTTATTCCTCATCTCTTCACTTGACCCTTGGTATGGAGATATCATTGTCTATCTCCAAACATCGAAGTTTTCCTCTACGTTCTCTAAGGATGAACGCTGAAAATTACGTCACCTAGCTAAGAACTACATCATCATTTGTGATACATTATATCATCGAGGGGTTGATTCAATCCTTAGGCATTGTTTAACCCTAGAGGAAATAGAGTCAGTTCTCAATGATTGCCACAGTGGATCTTGTGGTGGTCATATTTCAAGGCTTGCTACAGCCCAACATATCTTGCATGTCGACTATTTTTGGCCTTCGCTCTTTAAAGATTGTGTTGAAGTGGTCAAACACTATCACTCCTGTCAAGTTTATACTCGCAGGATGCATGCACATCCAACTCCTCTTTTTCCCGTGGTCACTGTAGGTCATTTTACTAAGTGGGGTATCCATTTTACAACTGGTAATCCACCTTCAGCAGTGAATCACAAGTACATTATCATGGTCATAGACTACTTCATGAAGTTGGTTGAGGCCATGCCCACTTATAAAAATGATAGGGAAACAACAACATTGTTCATTTTTAATCAGATTATCTGAAGGTTCGGTATCCTGAGAGAGATTGTCACTGACCATGGCAGTCATTTCCAGAACCAACTAATGTCCGAATACTCTCTTAAATTGGGTTTCCGGTAGGAGCACTCATCTCCATATTATCCTCAGGCCAATGGATAGGTTGAGGCAGTGAAAAAAACCCTTAAGACCATCCTGTAAAGGATGGTGAACAAAAATCGGTCCAATTGGCATCTTATGTTGTATCCAGCTCTTTGGGCATATCGAACATCCGTAAATACTGCTACAGGTTTTACACCTTTTTAGTTTGTTTATGGGATGGAATCTATCTTTCATATTGAATGTGAAATTCCATCTCTTAAGTTAGCTATTGAGCTCCTTCCAGAGACCTCTAGTCTCGAAGAGCACCTCGTTCATTTCGAACATCTTGATGAGTAGCATCGAAATGCCACCACAATCAATGAGGTTCATAAGAAAAGGGTTAAAACTCACTACGATAAAGTTGTCCATCCTCAAGTATTTTCTAAAGGCGACCTTGTCTTGGTCTATGAACAAGATAAGGATGCCTTGGGGGCAGGCAAGTTCAAGCCTATGTTGTATAGTCCCTTTATAATTGAACGAGTTTTAGAAAAAGGGGCATATGAGTTAATCGATTTTGAAGGAAACAATTTGGCAAAGCCCCGAAACGGGCTCTACCTAAAGAAGTACTTTACTTAAGTAGCAGCTAGGCAATGGATTCTTTGTACATTTTGTATGTTTGTACATATCTCATTGGGAGTTTTTTGATATCGACACTTTTTGGTTTGTTGTGGCAGGTGTTGATGGATGACTTGGTCTATTTTGGAATCACCGATGGTGCTAGTCGGCACACTTGGAACCTCACTTCCGCAGCTTGGGTAATCTACCATCCAACTGGTTAGTTGATGGTGTCAAGGGGAGTATGCATTGGTCCCGCTTCAAATAATATGGTTGAGTATACTACTATCATTAATTTACTATCCCATGAAATTTCTTATGAAATTTATTCATTGATAGTCTATCTTGATTCACAATTGATAGTGTCAAAATTGAATAACATTTATCGAAAATACTTAAGGGTGAGGTTGTTGTAGAGATCATTTAATCACATTAATTATTTGCACATTCCAAGATCTCATAATTGGTTAGCTAATTCTATCACTAATCAAGCATTAGACTGCACATCATTCATTCATCACAATAAAATTGAGCATCAAAAACTTGAAACTGTATATATATATATATATATATAATATTATATATATATATTATAATATATATATAATATATATATATATCATAAAATATCTTGAATGTACTTAAGTGTGTCCAAAATAATATACAAAAATTGGGACCAAAACGCCCATAGTCATGTTTAATACATCTAATGCCCCGGGTCAGGATGAGCGACTAAGTATGCGACTACTGCTTTGGCCACACGCCTAAGAGTGCAAATCCAATCTTGTGGCATGCCAACCACTTGATGTTGCATGTATATAGGGATATCCTCTATAGGCTCCATCAGTACATGATGAGTTTGTCTCACCAAGTTCTATTGAACTGTATGTAGAAGTCGCTCTGTGTCTACAGCTGCCTCTTCGGCACCTCAGCCACGACATCCATGCCATGGGAACCCATCTGGTTGTACTAGCCCAATATCTGGAACATGATCATCATATTAGTCATTTGAATCCTATCAAAAATATTTTTCAAAATTCATTATTATATTTGAAAAAATCATAAAATTCATAAATTCAAAAAACATTTGTTACCTATATCACCCGATGCTGTGGTTGGTGTTAAAGCTAGATCAAGATCTCCTTTGAAGTCCAACCCAACATAAGGGTAGTCATCTATAGTGATGATCTATTTCTCCTAACATGAGAACAGGTCATCGTCCAAAGCAGTCGGTGGAACGTCCCCACCTCCTAGTCATTTCATCAAGTCAACCCACCTACCCATTCATCGATCTCGTGGGGTGCTGATCAAAACTGATACTCTAGGACGGAGTGCTTGGACCCTCTCAAAGAAGAAAGAGCACAAAATAGTTCCATACACAAATTTTGTGGTCTTCCCCTTATTGATAGAAGTAAGCTAGCTCTTCAAGTTGGTGAGAAGAGGAATACACCAATCAGATACGGTGGTGAGACAGTGTACCGCCAAGCTCATGGCTAGCCGTCAAGCCTGGTGTAAGGAAGCTGACCTGTTCACTCTAGCTATATTGAATAGGATGATCCTCAGTGATTAACTCTCCACACACTTTATTGGAATTTGACTTCCAACCTTTTTTGGATGACCGGGGCAATATATATGCACGTAGTCCTCAATAGAGAGACTGCCTCATGATCTGCCCGTGGAATGTACTACCTCTCCCCTCCAAGAGAGGCCTATGATGAAATAAATATACTAAAACTCTATCTTGAGTGCCATTTGATCAATCATAAATGAGTCATCCTCTTTGCTCCAGTAGTGAATGAGCATTTTGAGCACGCAAGTGTTTAGTTTCATGTTTGGCATTTTAAAGAACTTTAGCAAACCACATTCTATTAAGGCATCCAGGGCATTAGGATTGTTCATAACCTCATCATCCATTAAGGCATGCTCTCTTTCTCTCCAAGTGACTGGAATACTGAAGAAAAAACAAATTTGGACTGTTAGATTTTTTTTTTGAAGTTTTCGTGGTGTATACGTGGGTTCATTTCATACACAGTCACGTCTAGGGCTTGCATATATGTGATTTGCACATAGCCAACTCACGTACATGCCACGACAATTTTTTTGACAATAATTCAATGGTGAAACTCAAATTAAAAATTCTAAAACCAATCACAATTGAATGTAAGATAAGTTTAAGGGTTACTTGGTGATTTTTGAAATATTTGAACACTCAAATTTGGCAAATGGCAATGCTTTCTCCTTGTGCTTCACTCCTTTGTTCTAAAATGAAATGGTGATAACGGTGAGTCGAAAAACTATTTTATAAGCTTTGAAAATGTCAAATTTTTTCAAAACTTGATTTTGTTTTGTCTCATGTATCTTTTAACTTGGGAGCTTGGAATATTGAGAATGGCTTGATTTTCAGGACATTTTGGATGCTTGTTCGACAGTTTCGTGACGGTTCCATGACTACTGACTCGCCATGGTAGGTATCATTTTCTCATTGGCATATAGGTTAGGGAAGCCATATTTTCTGTTGCATTATGTATACTAGCCTCCACTTGCCGATACAGTTACCATATGGTCGACCCCATCGTGTTATGGTTTGTAAACCATCTTCACTCGCCAATTTTTAAATCATGACACGATGGTAGACCCATCCTTTTCATGGGCATCATTGTTAGCACCTCACTGGCATTTGTTGCCCATGCTGCGTCAATCTGAGTACGCTCAGGAGTTGTTTGTAGTCCCGCCATGACTTATTCAATGAAGACTCATTCCTCTTTGCTTCTCTACTTCGTTCTGGTCTTATACCCTAGAGGCTCCTTTGTGTTGAGTTATACCACTGCATTGCATTTTGACCATTTTCACCTTTTAGCCTTGAGCCAGCTTCACTTGGACTCGTGTTTAAGCCATCTTTTGACCATGTCAACTGCAAAATCAAACTTTCATGTCCTTAACTTCTGCAACTTGACACACCTTGACCCATGGAAGGAACACACCTTTGAGTGTCTTTGACCAGTTTTCACCTCCCTGCATTGAGCATAGGTTTGTTCCAATCCCAGGAACTAGATCATTCTTTCCACTGTACAATAGCATTCTTTTATTATTTTTCCAACATAAAGAAAAAGACAAAAAAATTTATATTCCAAAAAGAGCGGGAACGGGAGAATATTTCCATTTATTGTTGGCAGCTAAAGTCAATCGTGTCGCCCTTGAACAAATCACTGAAAACAAAGTCTCCTCCATTTGGGGAGGATTTAATTTCACTTAGGTATGCTTAACCTTGTTATTGAGTCAGTTCTCCCCCGATTGGTTATCTCTTTGAATCATATGGAGGGCTCGTTTATGCCTCTGGCATGACGAACTCATATAGAGTCATCATATGTTGCCACATAGTCACATTGAGTTGTGCTTTTGTTCAAAGGAAGTTAGCCTAAGTTAGCCTCTCTCCAGTGTCTCTTGACTCATTTTTCAGTCGACCATCCTTGGTTGTCAGTGTCTTGTCTATCATCACACCAGTTATATTAGTCCTTTACTCATGCCGGATTGAGAAGGTCTGCATTGAATTCTTGCTGGCGGGTCTTGTCCTTATCGACAACGACATCTTGTTCTGAGGACAGACCTAGAGCTACACCCTAGCCCTATTTTCATTATTGATAGGTCACCTTGTTCTTAGCATTGATCAGTATCACGGGTCTTTAACTGAGTGGTTTCCCTTGTGTTTAACATCATATTACACTATCACACATTGGGATTTGTGTAGTACCTTGGTTTCCATTTGACCCTATTGGTGGATACCTCACCTCTATGTCAGGTTTCATTATTGGTTGGTTCAGAGGGTTTCGGTCCTGCACTAGTCACATCGTGTGTAGACTGGAAATTTTGCTTCAGTTGGGTTACTACATATTTTCTTGTCTGATTCCTTCCAAATTATTGGCCTACGAGTTACACTCGTGCTAGATTGATGAAAGATGCCTTAGTTCCTTCCTTCTACGGATCTTTCCCTATCGACTATGACTCATTGCTCTAGGGAAAAGATCTAGAGTCCATTTGGAAGTTCCTTAGGGTTTGCAGTCATTAGTGGTAGATCCTTCATTATCGACAGTGGGAAACCATCATTGTCTCCTAATTGAGAGATTCTTATAGGTGTTCAACTCCATCTCATCTATTTGCACTTGTTAGATTGTACTAGGTATGTTGATGCTCATTATCATTATCGGTGAGTAGTCTTGCGTTTGTTAACGGTATACATCAATGGCTGGTAATCAAAAGATTTCTCACACGGTCAACTTCAGATCATTTATTCCCATGATGTAAAAATGTACCATGGCAGTCTGTGAGACCTCAGGTCGCATCAAAATTGATTGGTTCACATGAAAGATTCTCCTATTGCTGCTAGTTGATACCACTCCACCTTATATGTTGTAGTTATTCATGGCAACATTCTATATGCTGGCACATGAATTTGCAGTGTAGTACCATCTTACTCCATCATGTTCATTTGGTACTTTTGGGATCAGTCTTTGATATCAATTATCCATTTCATCCTTCAGCATCACTGACATTTTTATATGTGATATTCAGACATGTACTTGTTCAAACGTGATTAGATGATCCATTATGTATTTTACAGTCTTTTATACTTATATACTTAGTGGATCCACTTGTACTTGATATGCGGACATGCTTTAGTTTCTCTAAGCATGGGTATGCCTACCTCAGACAGTGTTTCGTTTTGATCTCCTTTTGTGGCTTGGTAGGCTAAACTATGGTGAAGTCCTTCTCAGTCTTTGGTAGGTTTCCTTTTGACGCACTTACTTAATACATTTTGGCCGTTAGGTAGCCCTTCCGACCTCATATATTAGGGGGCATTTGTTATAGCTCCAAATCTCACTCTTGATGTTTGTGATGTTGCACTCATGGCCTAGGGCATCCCCTCCTTCCAGACCTAGTCAAAATACTTAAAAAACAATGTTTTACTCCCTATACACGACGTTGCCCTGATCTAAACATGTTTGTATGTAGGATTGTGTATACCCAACCCGCGTATATGTCTTAAAACACTTAAAAAAATTTAATCTCCTTAATTTTAGGTGAATGTCATGGGTTTCACCTGTTGATTACCTATTAGTGCATGTGGCCCAACTATTCCCAACGAATTCCCAACTCAAAGACTAGTATGTGAGAAGTATACAAAGACTTCAATGGAAAGGCCTAAGGATGAAAGAAGAGAGAGAAAAATCACTCTGCTAAGATTATCGCTGATTAGGTTTGAAGATCCTTGTGCTTCCAGCACTTCCCCCATTACAGGAAACCCTTGTTTCCTTGAGTTATGATGTCTTTACATTAGTTGAGATATCCTTGAGTGAGTCATGGAAGGAGCTTGTTGAAGGCTTGACATTTCAAAAATCCAGAGGATGGTTCTACTTGGAGCTTCTGAAATGAAGACTCAGTTGAAATGATTCCTTTTTGTATTTTAGTTATCTATAATAAAAGAAACACTTGTCTTGTTCCTGATATTAGTCTTCTTCATTTTTATGATATCAATGTTATGATTCACATATGAATGGTTGTTTCAATTGTATAACTAACTACCTTTCAATATGCTAGGAAGTTGATTTCTTTATGATGCTTGGCCCATATACTGCCATGCTTTCTTGAATTGATTATTTTGTAGGTTGAAGGATTGGAAGGAACTCTAAGAGGGTTTGGACCCTGGCTGGATCTACCCAAACGACGGACCCCCAGGGGCACCTCTTTTCACGTAGTTTGTTTATATTAGCATCATGGTTGTATGGAATGCTTTTTTTCTTTGTAGATAACCCCCGCTCTGCTAGGGTATTGACCCAAGACCCTAGGGGACTTTTGTCCCTCAACACTCAGGAAGCCTACATGGAAGCTATGAAGAGCTTCACTAAGGCCTCTACCTCAGGAAGCAAAAATAAGCATGAGCTGAAGATGGACCCCTCTATGCTGACAACTTTCCTGGAAGCCTGTATGAAGTTACTCCGTGATAGTAAGGTGGTAAAAGGGCTACAAGAACTCATCAATATATTTGCTGGAACCATGCTAGGTTAGCCGCACGTAGTGCGAAGGATTGGCAAGCATAAGAAAAGGATGGGAAGGGAGATGAGACTAACCACACAAATAAGGGAGTCTGAAATGGATAAATTCATTTTGGACCCGAGGTTAGATGTGAATGTCCCACCAAAGTAGACTTGGGAGAGAATTGGGAGACCTGCATAGGAATGGTCTCTGATTTAGCTAAGGATGGTAAATCAGCAGAAAATCATATCCATGGGGCGACTACAGGGGGTGACCATGGATATTGAGGGAGAAAGCGTGCTGGTAGATTTTGAAGTAATAGAGATAGTAGATGACAAAAATTCCTACAGTGCACTCCTGGGAATTGATTGGGCTACTGATATGAATAGGGTAATCAATCTAAAGAAGTTAAATTTGATCTTTGAGAAGAAATCACTACGCGTAATAATACCCCTGGATCCTATTGAGGGAACGCACTATACTAAACTAGTCGATAGTTATGAGAGTGATTGTGATCTGGACTGCAACTATAAGATAACAACGTGAGACCAAGATTGGGTGAATCCCACCGCAAATGGATGGATTATGTGGGATCACGAGAGTTCCTGCACTTCAAACTCCAATGAAGAAATAGAACCCTGGCAGAATCGGTTACACAAAGTAACTACGTTGAATTGCAACATGATCACCCGCTCGCTGTGTTGTGTGTCCTGAGAGGAAAAAAATCTTCCTATTTATGATGGTCTAAATGAGGTAGATATCTTTTCAGATGCATTTGAAAGGAAGGTGCCAGAAATGCAAAGCTTCCAGGGCTTGGACTGGGCACTGCATGCTACGTGCCCAAGATGGTGGGGTATGCACAAGGGAAGCTTTGATGGTTGGCACGAATACAGAAGGATGATGAGAGCATGATTTGGGAAGCCTAAGATGCGGCTAATAGAGCGATCGACATGTGCATCTGTCCAAATAGGTGCGGGCTTATGGAGAAAAGCCACAACCCAAGTGGGTGCACTTGTTTTGTCATACCCTGAATATCATCAAAATAAATTGGTATATAGAAATGCAACTTTTCCATGGGACAGGTGAATGAGATATCCTACATGAAGGATTCATGGTGACATTTAGTTTTGAGGATGGGTTTGACAATATTGATGAAGCACTACAAGAGGTGAAGGTAGCCATATTTAGTATACCACTAGATCCTTTAGACATGATTCAGCCTGAATGGGCTACTAAGTTGAGCCGCACACTAGAATGTTCTAATGTAACTGTTGAAGTGGAGGACAAGGATCCATGGAAGATTAATAGTCTAGAAATAGAAGGCCACCACAAGGTTCAAGGACCACAGATCGAGAACCCTGATATAACTGCGCTAACGAATACTAAATAGGTGAACATTGGTATGGTGGTAGAACCCAACTTCATGAAGATTGGAGACTACTAGGATGACACAATGATGGATAAGGTCATTGAATTACTCTTAAAATATTAGGACTTATTCCCTACCATGTTTATGAATTTGAAAGGAATAATCAGAGATCTAGGAGTGATGAAGACCATGTCAAAACCTAGTGTGAAGCCACTTAAGCAGAGGTCTTACCACCTAAATCCGAAATAAAAGGAGAAGATCTGCATAGAGCTAGACAAAATGCTAGCAGCAGGCATCATTGGGCCTATGTAAGAGTCTGATTGGGTAAACCCAATGGTGGTGCAAGAGAAGAAGTAGAAGGACGAAATAAGGATATGCGTGGATCTCAGAAAACTGAATGACTCTTGTGTGCATGATCCTTTCTCGACTTCTTTCATGGATGAAGTGTTGGATAATGTAGGTGGCCACGAAGCATATTCTTTCACTGATGGGTTCTCTGGGTGCCACCAAATAAAAATCGTGCCAAAGGATAGGAGCAAGACAACCTTCATGACTAAGTGGGGTTTCTTTCAATATACTGTAATTCCATTTGGGTTGAAGAATGCGCCTGCGATATTTTCGCATGTGGTTTTGTGGCATTCAAGGAATTTATTCATAAGGCCCTGGAGGTACACTTTTATGATTGGACTATATTTGGGCTAGTTAAGCACCATGAAGTGAGCTTGCACTTGATCTTGGATTCCTGTTGAAGATACTAGATCATACTCAACCTCAAGAAGTGTCTATTTTTAGTTCCTTTTGGGAACCTATTGGGGCATGTGGTTTGTAGACAAGGACTTATGGTAGACCTCGTAAAGATCACAGTGATTGTGAACTTGGAAGCACTGAGGAGTGTGAAACAGTTGTGTGCTACTTTTGGACATACAAGATATTACAGGATGTTTATCAAAAGATATGTTGAGATCACCGTGCCAATGGAAAAGTCATTGAAGAAGGATGTCATGTTCTGTCGGAACGATGATTGTAAGAAAATCTTGGATATATTGAAAGAAAAGATGGTTAGCGTGCCGATTCTAGTCTTCTCAAACTAGAAGAAAGAGTTTCATGTACATGTTGACGTGTCATGTATAGTGTTGGGGGTAGTACTAAGACAGGATGGTGGAGAAGGCTTGGACCACCCTATCACATTCAAAAGCAACAAATTATCCAAAGCAGGAAAGAGCTACTCTAGCACTAAATGCGAGGGGCTAGCTATGGTGTATGCACTCCAGAAGTACCGACACTACTTGCTAGGAGGCCACTTTAAGATGTATATAGATCACTCCACGCTGAAGTACCTAGTCAATAAGCCTGTGTTGGGGGGGACAAATCTATAGATGGCTCTTATTTTTCAAAGAGTATTATTTTGAAGTTGTTGTGAAGCCTGAACGATTAAACACAGGGCTAGATCATCTGTTGCACATTGAAATAGGGGAGGAACCTACTAACTTGGAAGAAGGATTGCCTGACGTGTAGCTCTTTACTGTACACATCACATATGGTAATTATGAGGATATAATACACTTCCTAATAACATGAAATACACTAGAAGGATACTCTATCCAACAAAAGAAGAAATTAGTGGTGCATGTGGCAGATTTCTCTGTCATTGTTGAGCATCTCTACAAAATGGGGATTGATGAGATATTGCGACAATATGTACCTAAGTTTGCACGAAGCAGCATCCTCGTGGATGCTCATGGGGGCATCAAGGGAGGACATTATGTAGGAAGAGGAACCATGAAAAATATTCTACGCACTAGGTTTTGGTGGCCAACCCTTCATCAGGATTCAAAACAATATTGTAAGGCATGTGATGTATGTCAAAGCACAGGTAGGCCATTATGGAGGGATGAGATGCGTTTGAGTCCACAAATGATGTTGCAGGCCTTCGAAAAATGGCCAATAGATTTTATAGGACCCATTCAGCCATAAGGAATGATAGGAGTGAGGTACATTATCACTGTGACGAAGTATTTGACTCGTTGGGAAGAAGCGCAGCTGGTGAAGGATTCCACGGGTGTGACAGACGCGAAGTTTCTATTTGAGCATGTACTGACATGATTTGGATACCAAAGGATCTTAATAAGTGATCATGGTTTCACTTCCTAAATGAGACGATCAACGCACTAACAAAGGAATTTAAGGTGTTTCACCAAAAAAGCACATCTTATCACCCACAAGCTAATGTGATAGTGGAGGCATTCAACAAAGTTCTTGAAGATGCGTTGACCAAGGATTGCAATGCTCAATGAAGTGATTGGGACCTATGCATACCTACAGTGCTATGGGCTTATCAGATGACGTGCAAGAAGTTAACGGGACAGACACCCTTTAGGTTGGTATACGGTGTTGAAGCCGTAATGCCTATAAAATACATCATTCCTAGTCTACACATAGTAGTGCACATAGGTATGATAGATTGTAGAGCCTTGGAAGAGAGGCTCACATAGTTGGATGAGCTTGAAGAAGAGAGATTTTTGGTTGGATTTCATCAACAGGTCCAAAAGAAATGCTATAAACCATGGCATGATCGATGTATTAAGCTATGTACCTTTAAGGTGAATGACCTAGTACTATTGTATGATAGTAAGTTTGATAAAGTTACAAGAAAATTCAGAATGCAATGGCTTGGGCTCTATGTTATTAAGGAGATTAACAACAATGGTACAGTCAAGTTGGTTAAGTTCAATGGAGAACCCTTCCTAGCAAAGGTGAATGGTAGTCACTTGAATCCATATACCAACGGTCCAGGCATGTGACTAAATGAAAGTACCACAATCTTAGCGCTTTAGGTAGTTGAAAGGAGGTGTGGGACTATGAGCTACATTCCCTGTGTTGGGGAGTTTTGCGGAACAGGAAAGTGTCACAAGGTCTATGACAAGGCAAGGGTAGTTGCACTACTCGTGGAAATAGCACACAAATCTAGCAGAAAGTGACTGTTAAAGTCATTGTTCATAATTTGATGGTTGGATTGTCGCCAAATGGAGTGGGCGGAAAGCATTTAAGGTGAAATTTATGGATTAGATTTTGAAAATTTTCCGCCAATATAGCATTAATGGGCCAAATGTGGGGGGAATAGTCGGATTTGAATTAAAAAGGCCCTATAAATAACAGGTGGTTGTCTAGCAAAAAACACTTGGCATTTTAAAAATTTAGTTGTTACGCTATCAGGTGTGTATAGACCGTGTGAATTTTTAGGCTTTGAAAGCAAGTTCAACATTTGATAAATTTTCGAAGGAGACAGAGGACGTCCTCGATGTTGTCACCTGTGGAGGTTTCCCCAGAGAGTGCCAGAGTGATAGTTGAAGTCCCTAAATCACCCAGAGCACTGACACCAAAGAAAGATAAGAAAGCTATGATATTGGTGCACGTCTCACCAAGAAACCCATAGAGGACCAAGCTCACTTCGCAGGAAAAGGGGAAAACCATTAATCTAGAATCAAATGAGGAAGAATAAATCTTGGTGAATGAGGAGAATTTGGAAATGGCAGTTGAAACCCAGGGTGCGGACCCTATTACCAGGTTACTAGAATATGTTCCTCTACACAAGGGCAAAGCCAAGGTGCAAAAGGACATAGATAAGAGCAATAAATCCCTGCAAAATCCATTACTCCCATATGACATTATTTTTGAGGGGCTGCACTTAGTAGGGTTCTTGTACTAAAGTTTAATTATTGGGACCTCGCAAACCACGAGATATTACCACATTTAGTGACTAAGTATATAATGTGTCGACAGATTGATACAACTGTCGGAATGATTGAATTAGAGCCATAGACATGGCTCAAGGGTGTAACGGAAGTCGGGTTGCTCAACCTGCTCTGGTTACCATATTACGACTGCGCCCTAGTGACCGTCTTTGTCATCAGGCAGCTTCTCTGCTTGGTGTATGATGGGTGTCTATGGTTGGAGGAGCGCATTCCCATCATAGAGCACTTGATCCATCAGATCACACAGTTCCCTTATTCAAGTGTGGATCCAACTAATATATCATAAGGAAAAGGTGGTGAGTGTTGGGTTGTGTTATATTCTTTCCACGACTAACCTACGTAGTGAACCGGGGGGTTAGAGGGGGCGTGGATCCCCCCCTTCGTTGTGCCGATTGTGGGGGGGTCACAGGGGGGAGGGTAGCCCCCCTCTACGGGGTTCGAGGCAGCGCCCCGAGAAATTTTTTTTTGGACCCTATATTAGGTTGGGAAAACCTACCTATGGTTTTCGGTCCATTGTTTTGGACGCAATGGTTTTCGGTCCATGGTATTGGATGCTTCGGCATGTATAAATATG
>APFE030596220.1:52800-114632 GCA_000404065.3 Pinus taeda
ATTGTGTAGCAAGATGATTAGTTCTCCTGTGAGGTCTGGATGATGTGTTCTCCATGACATTGTGTAGCAAGATGATTAGTTCTCCTGTGAGGTCTGGATGATGTGTTCTCCATGACGATTGTGTAGCAGGATGATTAGTTCTCCTATGAGGCTTGGATGATGTGTTCTCCATGGCGATTGTGGAACACGATGATTCGCTCTCCTGTGCGCCAGGATGATTAGTTCTCCGTGGCATCCACTGGACAGGATGATTCGCTCTCCTGTGGACAAGACGACTAGTTCTCCTGTCGAGGCATCCTACCCATGCAGTCTGGGACTCATGGGAAGTACCTCTCATCTGATCAATGAGCAGGGAAATGAGGATAGGGACCATAGTAGTACTGATGGATGCATCGCTGTATCTACCGTACTCCCTATGCTAG
Source organism: Pinus taeda (assembly GCA_000404065.3). Taxonomy (NCBI): domain Eukaryota; kingdom Viridiplantae; phylum Streptophyta; class Pinopsida; order Pinales; family Pinaceae; genus Pinus; species Pinus taeda. The sequence goes on from APFE030596220.1 coordinate 53,223, forward strand.
GATCACCAACATTTGTATATAAGTATAGGAGGTCTTTTTCTCATTTGTACACACACATCTCATCACATCTCTCTCTCTCTCCTGCGCAGAAAAGAGGCTCTTCTCCTACTGCACAGAAAGGGACTCTTCTCTCACACGTGTGGAAGAAAGGACGCAGAATTTAGGGCTACAACTGCAGATCAGAAGTTTGACCAACATTGACCATTAGACTCTCTCTCAAAACTACGCAGTAGGTGAAACTGACTCTCCTTGGAAATCCAGGTGATGCCAGTGATGCCGATGATGCCAATGATGCTGATGCCGATGATACTGATGCCGGTGATGCCGATGATGCCGGTGTTGTCGATGATGCCGGTGACGCCGATGATGCTGATGTCGATGATGCCGGTGATGCTGGTGATGCCGATGATGCCGATGCCGGTGATGCCAGTGATGCTGATGCCGATGATGCTGATGCCAGTGATGCCGATGATACTGATGCCGGTGAAGTTGATGCCGATGCCGGTGAAGTTGATGCCGATGCCGGTGATGCCAGTGATGTTGATGCCGCTGATGCCGATGATGTTGATGCTAGTGATGTCGATGATATTGACGCTGGTGATGTTGATGCCGCTGATCTAGGGTATGTTGTTGCTGATATAAATCAGATTTTTGTACTATTTCTCTCTGCTGAATTATTGAAGATAAAAGAAGATTTGATCAAAGGGTTCCCCATATTGGGGTTTGTCCCTGGCTAGCCGCCACATCTGGTGTCTCGTGTCTTGGCTTGTTTTCTGTCGATCGTTTAATGTTCTATCTGCACTTTACTTACTATACATGTGATTGCTAATCTGTGGATAATAATAATAAAAAGAAGTAAACTGCTCTAAACATAGAACATACCATAACTTAACAAGTATTAATTCATATTAAAATATTTTATACATAACCTATATTGGATATTTTATTATATACAACATTGAAATATTTTCTTTTAACATTTTTTTCTATATCTAAATATATATGAAGTTAATATTCACATAAGTTGGTTAACATAGATTTTCAAATAATTTATTTAAATAATGTATTAAACATCTTACTCGCATATTTTTTTTACTTCTAATTACTTTACATGACATTATATTAGGTCATATAGATGACTAATTAAACATGGATAACATATTCATTTTACTTTTCTAATATCACTGACATTGCTTTTCTATTTAGAGAATAATTTATTTTTATTTGAAGAGGGACACGTGTTAAATCCAAGTTGAGCACGGACATACTTGCACATCGCTTTCACACTGCGCTGTAGAATGAGCCTCTTGGCTCAACAATTTTCACCATAATTCATGGCCTCTTATAATTTATATCATTTTATGGGACAAGATATTTCTTTATTATATTCGTTGTAATTTATCGATACATTTAGTATATCAACAATAATAGAGAAGTGTTTGGCCCCTAATTTCTTATATTTTATATCATTTTTTGAGACATGACACTCCTTTCTTTTATGGTTAAAATGCAAAGTGACCAATAAATTTAGGATCTCAACAATAATAGAGAAATGCTTGGCCCTGGTCACAATGTTGGAGGAAGATATCAAAAATTTTAAATTATTATAAATAGCTTTATCAATCTAAATATTATATATTTTCTTTAAATAAATTCCTTAAATTGTTCTTTCTTCAATGAGGTCCATGGTTCTCTTCATAAACAACTAGAATGGCCTGTTACACTCAATCAGTTCTTATACTAGATTCTTCCCCGTGCAATCAGATGGTGCCCATTGTTGGGGATCTAGTCTCCAAACTTGACACAAGCATAAGGGAGCAAAAGATATTTGCCTGTATAACATTCTCTTCTTAGTGGGAGATCCTTGCATTTGTCAGAGATTATTTATGGCCATAAACTTCATAAACCTTATCCTAATAATACAAATATACACTCCAAGATGACTTTTTAAACGGAAATATGACTTGTATTATTAAAAATTTTACATATGTATGAAATGGAAAATCATAATCATATATGTAGCAGAGAAGCAACTACCTTAATACAGCCAATGCCACAATAAGGTTAAAATATGCATGGACAGACACACTTTTGGCCTTTTGTAGAAGCAGAAATTCTTTGATTTTGATGTGTGCATGCCTCATCTAACGCCAACTTTTGAAAAGTAGGGACCACACTAACAACTCCAAGGACATACAACATCATTTCTAGAAATAATATAGAGTTGAAGTTCCTATACAATTCCATATGCCAACATGATTTGCTTAAAATGAGTAAACTAACAACTCCTTCAAAGACATACAACACCATTTCTAGAAATAATACAGAGTTGAAGTTCCTATACAATTCCATATACAATTCCATATGCCAACATGATGGCTTAAAATGAGTGAATTATGGTTTCCAAACAGCCTTGCCTGTTAGTTAATGTACCATTGAAGAAAAGAAGAAAATTTCTGCTGAATTGTTTTCCTACATCAATGTGAGAAGGAGCCTTTTCTAAAGAGGTGCTTTAGAGATTCATATTACTTTCAAAATGCATGCTTACCAGAGAAACAGACGACAAAATTCTAGAGAGCCCATATCATTCTATTAGACTTTATAAACCACAAGATGGATAGCTTTATACGAATAGCTTTATAAACAATTTAACATCATTGTGTCCAAAATTTAAAATCAATTATTGTGTAGGGAAATATTAATGATGTAGCCCTTAAATGTTATGCATCTTGAAGCAATTTTCACATTAAAAATGAGAGTCTTTCTGAGTTTCTGTAGGTTCTTTTTCATGATTTACCTAGCAATTTTTATTTTTTTCACCAGATGACCTTTTTGTCTTGCTGATAGCGTTTCCCATCAGAGTTAAAAGTTGTTAGTACTTGATCATGACTTCATTTTATCCCTTTCTCAAAGTAAGAGCATTGTTTTTGTAATTCCTTATGTATTTCATGGTGCTTTTGTGACTTTCTATTTCATTGTCTTGTAATCCAGTCCTGAGTAAAACCATTATTTTGGGGGTCTTTGGAAAATTTGTGAGGTGTTAAATTTGATACTTACCAGCTGTCCTGAAGATTTTCTAGTGAGATTTACGTTGACTCTCAGGGCCCATTCACTTAAGGAACAAAAAACTTTTCAGGCATATCGTACTCAATCTGTATTTGTATGTGAACTCCCCTAGCATGTTCGTAATGCAAAAGTCAAATGTCAAGGGCCCATGCAGCAAGCACAAAAGGTATTCATTACATCTCTCATTATGGGATACAAGGTATTTGGTTTCTAAGTCTGTCTTCACTTTTATACGTAAAAGTTTCTACCTGACAATACATACCAAGACCTTTAAACTTCCATAGATATTTCAAGGATATATGGTGGCATGGACTATGAATGGACTATGTTATAATGCTCTAACTTCTTCTGTAACTTTCCTCTAATGAATTTCATATCTCAAAAAGCTCAGAAATAACAACATCTATGTTGCTTGCTTAATTGGGTGTGTTACCCACCACCTGTGGGTATTATGCACAGGAGAAATTTTTTCTCCTAGATGGTCCTCAGCGGACAGCCAGCAGCCCATTGCAGCCCCCAGATAACTCGATGTGCCACTTTCTCCACCATCTGAGCCAACCATGTGGTCCCTCATCCATCTGTTATGAATGTATGTTTGAAGGTGGGCCTCCCAACCCCAAAGTTATGGCTTTTCATTAGTATAGTTGAGTAATTTTCCTTACTTGTCATTGGCACTTTTGGGCATAAATTGGTGGGGGCATTTGGTGGAAAGAATGGGTTAGGCTTGTATTCTTGTCTCCACTGCCCGATTTCGTGGTTACCTTTGTATCCAGTTCCTGTGGGATCTCCCTTACTGACCATTTGGCTTTTGGGTTGGCACTACATGGGAAATCCCAATTTTTGTTGCGTGGTTCCACTTCCCAATACCACCTACATCGCTCCCATTCCACTCATTTTAGCCCCATTCATCTATTTTCCCATCCAGGTTCACATAGGGTTAGCCTCCCCATCCCCTTCTCCACACCTTGGGTCAGGCCTGGAACAATGCCCCAAAGGTTGAAGCAGCTAAAAAGAAAAAGAAAAAAGCATAATTTGGCCACTCTCAACAAGAAATGTACCACAAAATGCAAAAGATGGCCAAGACATACAAAGCTCGTGGGAAAAAGCCAAACATGAGCTCTACCCCTTATCCATGGCCATCACCCTAGCGCCCATGGGCCCTAGATGAGCCTCCTTTATCATTAAGGAACCCATGATTGTCCCAACACCTGGTAGGCGATGAACTGCCCCACCTTAAGGGGGTATCCACTGCTACATATTACACATCATGTTCTCATTCCCTAGAGCCCTGAGCAGTTATGAAGAAAATCAGTAAAAGGCAAAAGGTATATGAAGAAGGGTGGAAAAACAAAGGTCGGAGTAACTCATGTACCACGATTTGCTCCCTCCTACACTCACATACCCAAGTGTGGGTTTCCCTTATTATAGCTACCCATGAACCTTGACGTGTGGTCTGGATGATTCCCCTGATCCCCACTCCATTCCATTATTATATCATTTGCCACCTACCACCTAAAAGACGTACCATGGACGTGTCACCCCCTTTGGAAGTTGAAACCACCTAATAAGGTCCTTGGTTAACCCCCTATTGAGCTTGGAGACACTTATACATGCCAAAGCCCATTATGGAAGGGCATGCCACCATGAAGTACCCCATTGATTGTTGATTTGGGGTAGCATCAGATGTGCTCTAGCCATGAAAATTGGTGGAGAGGCTAAAACACATGAGATCTCCAAGACCCATAAATGGTTTGGGCAAATTCTAACCGGTTTGGGAGATATTAAAATAAATAATATTTTTAATGGAGTTCCTAAGTCTAAACTTAGGAAAAATAAAATATTAATAGGTATTAATATAAAACTGGGATAGAAGGTTCCAAAAGTCATGGATCAAGCCAAATCTAATCTTAACCGTTGATTATAGATTTAATCTCGGTCGTTGATGGCCCAACAAGAAAAGTGTAAGAGGAGGCTTGAGGGTTAGTTGGAGGGCACACTGAGGGAGACCAGTCAGTTCGATTTCTAGAGCGGGGTTAGCTGAGAAATTCGAACTAGTGGTCTGAAGAGCAACAGGAGGCAACAAGTACGGAACGGAGAGACGAGAACAACCCAGAGGTTGGAGAGGCAGACTCAGAGGCAGCAGACTGTGTAGTCACTGGAGGGCCTGCGTGGGTGACGCAGAGAGGCCCAATGCTGAAGCAGAGAGGCAAGGGCTGATGCAGAGGGTCTGGAAGCTACGCAAAGATTAGCCAAGCTGACGCTAAGAGTGAGAGAAGTGCTAAAGAATTTTTCTCTCTGTAGGGTAAGCCAGTTTGGCACCCAGTTGTATTGAAGAATTGTTGAATAATAAAATCCTCTGTTGTTGCACTAGTTTTCCCACGTTGGGTTTTTCCGGGGACTGATTGTCCAAAATATTTGTGTCGATGTGTTAATTCTGGTGCACGTGTGTGTTTCTGTATTATGATGTGATATATGCATCATAATTTATTTTATTGTTTACTGAAGGATTTTCATAAATAACTTATTGGGAAATATGTAGGTAAAATAAATCAGTGGTTGCAGTGATAGAAATTTCACATGGTATCAGAGCAAGTAATCAGAAACGGGAAGGGAAAATCAATTATGGGTCGAGACCATGATGCAAAGGCATCTATGTCAGGAGACTCGCACATATTTTCAGAAAAATGCTCAAGAGAAAGTGATTTCGATTTCTCTATGTTGGCTTCCAAGTTGGAAGAAGAAGTGGCTTGTGTGACTAGCTCTACATCGTCAGAGGTATGGTATATAGACAGTTGGGCCTCTTGGCATATGACGGGAATCCAGGAATGTTTCTCAGATTATCGGGAGGAGAAGATGAACTTCCAGATCACCATGGGGAACAAGGCAAAATGTACTCCAATAGGGAGGGGTACCATAGTTTTTCAAACAGAAATGGGAGAGCGGTTCCGTGCTACCAATGTGTTACATGTACCAGGATTGGGGATGAACTTAATTTTCGTCGCAACTTCAAAGCAAAGGCTATGACGTTTTCTTCATCAAGGAGAAAGTATACGTCAAACACCCGAGCTGGAAAAAGAAATTGCAAATCGCGATCAAAAGTAACAGGTTGTACAAACTACAACTAGAATCACCAATGGCACTAATAGGCAGTCATGGAGACAAGGATTTGAACGAACTATGGCACAGAAGAATGGGACATTTTCACCATGGGGCTCTGCGAATTCTTAGGAGCACTGTCACAGGAGTTCCAGATCTTAGTACGGAACGAGATGATGTATGCAAAGGATGTGCTCTAGGAAAGTATGCCAAAGCAACATTTCCTAGAAGTAAAAGCAGGGCTAAGAGTGTACTAGGATTGATACACTCAGATATCTGCGGACCCATGTCCACTAAAGCTCTTAGTGGTGTCGAGTACTTCCTTACCTTCATTGATGACCACTCAAGGAAAACTTGGATTTATTTTCTGAAAACCAAGGACGAGGTTTTCTGTCGATTCAAAGAGTTCAAAGCTTTGGTGGAGAATCTGACTGGGAAGACAATCAAAGTTTTGCGCTTAGATAATGGTGGAGAGTATGTTGATAAGGACTTCATTGATTTTTGTGCTAAGGAGGGCATCAGAAGAGAGTGGACAACTCCTTACAATCCGGAACAGAATGGAGTAGCAGAAAGAAAGAACAGGACTATTGTAGAAGCAACTAGGCCATGATGTATGATCAGGATATGCCAAAATTCCTGTGTGCAGAAGCATGCAACACAACAGTCTATGTTCAAAATAAAACTCCTCATCGGGCATTGGGCAAGATTACTCTAGAGAAAGTCTTCACAGGGAAGACGCCTGAAGTCAGTCATTTTAGGATATTTGGGAGCTTAGCATATTGCTGCATACCCGAAGAAAAAAGGAAGAAGTTGGATCAAACTGCAAAGAAAGGATATCTAGTGGTATATAGCGAGAACGCTAAGGCATACAAAATCTATCTTCTAGGGAGCAGGAAGGTACTAGTTCGACAAGATGTGAAATTAATGGAGGACAGGGCCTTCAGAAAATCTCGAGAAATGCCTTCTGAGGAGCAGTCAAAAGAGGAACCGTTGGTCAAACCTCTTCAACCAACGGAAGAAAAGAATTCTTCCTTGGGTCAGGAAGAATCACAGGATGAGGAGGAGTTAACAGAAACACCTGTTGGAAGAAGAAGAACGAGTAGGGAACTTCATCAGATTTTGCGACATGCAAAGGACTTCATCAGTGCGCCAAGGAACAATAAGAGGGAGCGAAAATAACTAGATAGATATCTGGCATTAGTAGCTCAGGATGGGGAGCCTGCCAACTTTCAGTAGGTAGCTCAACATCAGGTTTGGCTGGATGCGATGGTAGAGGAGTACAACTCCATAATGGTAAACGATGTCTGGGAGGTAGTGCCAAGGCCTCAAGACAGATCAGTGGTAGGTTCAAGATGGATCTACAAGATCAAATACGTTGCAGACGATAGTGTTGAGAAATACAAAGCCAGGTTTGTGGCTAAGGGGTATGCTCGGAAGGAAAGAATTGACTACGAAGAGACCTTGGCCCCGGTAGCCAGGTATACATCTATTAGAACCGTAATATCTCTTGCAACACAGATGAGGCAAGAGATTCATCAAATGGATGTCAAAACGACATTTCTAAACGTTGTGATAGAAGAAGGGGTATACATTGAACAACCAAAGGGCTTTGAGACACATGAGAAGAAGTCTCACGTATGCAGATTGAAGATAGCCTTGTATGGGTTGAAACAGGCACCTAGAGCATGGTATGGGCGAATCGATTTGCAGAAATTGGGATTTGTCAAGAGTGACGCAGATCCAAATCTCTACTATCTGGTTGTAGAGAATGAACCTCTAATCTTAGTATTTTATGTGGATGATCTCTTCCTGACAGGATCATCCAAGCTCAGAGAGGACTGCAAGAAGAATCTAGCCACGGAATTCAACATGAAGGATTTGGGACGAATGCATTATTTCCTGGGGTTGGAAGTTTGGCAGCAAAAGGGGGAGATCTTCCTTGGGCAAGGGAGATATGCTACAAAAATCCTGAAGAGATTCAGGATGGAGGACTGTAGACCCATGGCTACTCCAATGATAACCAACTGGAAGAAGATTGATGCATCAGAAGACAAAGATGTTGATCTCACCTTACACAGGTAGCTCATAGGGTCCCTGATGTATCTGGTCAATACCAGGCCAGACATTTGCTACGCTGTCAACACCCTCAGTCAGTTCATGGTGGAGTCAAAGAGGGCGCACTGGGCAGCAGCTAAACATGTTCTTAGATATTTACAGGGTACCGTCGATTATGGACTCTTGTACACCAGAGGTAAGGATATCAGATTGAGTGGATTTACTAATGCAGATTGGGCAGGAAGTTTAGTGGATCGGAAAAGTACCTCTGTGTACTGTTTCAACATTGGATCAGGAATGACCTCTTAGTGCAGTAGGAAACAAAAATCCGTGGCTTTGAGCTCAGCTGAGGCAAAATATATGGGCGCAAGCACAGGTTCATGCGAGGCTATATGGCTTAGAAAACTGCTTGTGAACCTATTTAGAAGAAAGATGGGACGACCAAGATCGTGTGCGATAATCAGAGTTACATCAAGCTCTCTGAGAATCCAGTGTTTCACGATCGAACAAAGCATATTGATATCCAGTGTCACTTTGTCAGAGACTGTGTCCAACGAGGAGCTGTACAGTTGAGCTACACTCCTACAGGAGAATAGGTGGCAAACATCCTTACCAAGGCCCTTGGAAGAACCAAGTTTGATTATTTCAGGGAGAAGATGGGGATGATAAAGAATCCGTTTCAGTAGCAGAAATGGGTATGATGTTGTAGTGCAGTAGCACGATGCAGCATGACGAGAGGGGATGTAGTGCAAATGTAGTACCGAGAGAATGGACCAGCAGTAGTATAGATGCAGAGGAAGCTACCGTACGGATGCAGCAGTGGCAGTGGCAGGGCCATGGGCAGCAGTATAGGATGCAACAATGCAGAGGATGTTGGGCGGGGATACCTAGCATCAGCACAGGGACCGATGTCGGACAATCAAGTTGATGCTCATTGTGGAGTATTACTAGAGCACACTCCTCGCTAAGAGAGAGTGTTGATTTGGGGTAGCACCGGATGTGCTCTAGCCATGAAAATTGGTGGAGAGGCTAAAGCACATGAGATCTCCAAGACCCATAAATGGTTTGGGCATTCTAATCGGTTTGGGAGATATTAAAATAATTTATATTTTTAATTGGGTTCCTAAGTCCTAAACTTAGAAAAAAAAATATTAATGGTATTATTGAGGTTAGAATCCAAAAGTCATGGATCAAGCCAAATCTAATCTTAGCCATTGATTAGAGATTTAATCTCGGTCGTTGATGGACCAACAAGAAAAGTATAAGAGGAGGCTTGAGGGTCAATTGGAGAACACACTGAGGGAGACCAATCAGTTTGATTTCTGAAGCAGGGTTAGCTGAGAAATTCGAACTAGTGGTCTGGAGAGCAGCAGAAGGCAGCAAGTACGGAATAGAGAGACGAAAACAACACCAGGGGAACAGCACAGAGGTTGGAGAGGCAGATGCAGAGGCAGTAGACTGCGCAGTCACTGGAGGGCCTACATAGGTGACGCAAAGAGGCCCAGTGCTAACGTAGAGAGGCAGGAGCTGATGCAGAGGGTCTGGGAGCTATGGAAAGGTCAGCCAGGCTGATGCTGAGACTGGGAGAAGTGCTAAAGAATTTTTCTCTCTATAGGGTAAGCCAGTTTGGCACCCAATTGTACTGAAGAACTGTTGAATAATAAAATCCTCCCTTGCTGCACAGGTTTTCCCACAATGGTTTTTTAAGGGACTGATTGTCCAAAATATTTGTGTCGATGTGTCAATTCTTGTGCATGTGTTTGTTTCTGTATTATGATGTGATATCTGCAGCAAAATTTATTTTAATGTTTACTGAAGGATTTTCATAAATAACTTATTGGGAAATAAGTAGGTAAAATAAATCAATTGTTGCAGTGATAGAATTTTCACATTGATCCCATGACTTGTAAGCTTTATTACTTGAGTATTCTAATGACTTGTTGTATTGGAGGGCTAGGGGACGCATTGGATCTTATGCAGGATTGCAAATGAGTCTTCATTTGGGGCTTGGTCTCCCTATATGGAGTCCTAGCCCTCCAAAGGGCCACATTGGCACTTGTAAGGTGAGCGTTGAGAGCCAAGGGTCTCTACCATAGCAGATATTACTTCATGGATCCCCAAGACCGATCATTGATTGCTCGTGTTCCACCTTTTTGGATGAGGATGATGCACCTGGTTCACCATGCCCAGCTGGCTCCACACTTGCACCACAAACTTGGCAGATGTTCCAGGGTCTAGAGGATGTCTCCCTCTGTAGAGGGAGGGCTTACATCACCATCCTAGCCCTTACATATGGTCTACAAGAATTTTTGATCCACGTAGAGACCCATGAGGATGTCCTTGTGCCCCCACACCCACTTGGGAGCACCACAGGTTCTTTCTTGGAAAACAAGGGGCCAACCCCCTGTCCACTATGTTGGGAGTCCATTTCTACATCATGGCACCCCTTGGACTTCATTAGGCCTCATCAAGGCCCCACAACTCACTTTATTGATCCTTTGGCCCTATTATTGAGCTATTTGGTTGGCTTGTCACCAAAAGTATTGTTATTATGCACATTATTATATTTTAGGGGCTTAATTAAACCAATTTAGCTAAATCGAATTCATTAGAGTGTATAAATAGAAGTGAAATGATTCATTTTGATCATGATCACTTGGATTGGGTTATTTTCTCTTGTGATATTTTCGCTATCCCTTTTGGAGGATGAGTTTGGATGTTATGGACGAATTTTGATGTTTCAATATCTCTCTCTTGTCTTGGAGATTTATTATTCACATAATTTGATGATTGGATATACTCTTTTGTACATATAAATGCTCTTTTCATGCTTATTCTTGTTATTTACTATCATATGAATGTTGTTGGGATTTTTTCTATACAAGTTTGAAATTTATTGCTTTTCTATATGAATTAGTGGAAATTGTGATCTTTTATAGTGTTGCATCATGTCATGGGCCATGTATCAATCAGTGAATGTTTCTAGAGATAATTTATGATAAATACATCTCGATAGGTCATCAATTCTTGCAAATCGAAGTATAAAGTCCTTGAAGTCATTGGTCTCATGCCCTAATTCCATGCGAATTGTTTTAAGGCCTCCTTGATTGGGTGAACTCTTTCCAAACCATAAATTCTCCTTGACTCCATCTCTCTCAAAGGACAAGGCACTAATCCTCCATAGATGATCACTTTCAACACTTATTCTTTTCACCTCCCTCTTTTTCTAGGCCTAACCTACATAGGTCACCTAGGGCATCAATTATCTCACTGTCTATCCATCCAAACAACTCAATTTTCGGTCCACAACTGCGCTGAGGTTTGCTCTAGAAGCCCTCCCTATTTGAAGCGAATCCGACAATGGAATCTTGAGATATGGCAAGCTCTAGTTCAAGGACCATTTCTTGCCCTAGTTTTCCCTTGGCTAGTGTCCTCATTAGAATCATTGAATTCAAATCTTAAAGAAAATTTGTTCTTTGATCCTCTTCTCTCTAATTAGGTCAAGTCCCTCAATGGATGATCAACTTCATACCCTTGACCTAAGTTTGGGTCCGCTTGGTCCTGTAGGGTCCCACTTCTTATTAAAGCTAATCCTTCAAAGACCATTTAGAAACCAAGTTTCCACAAGGATTTTGAGGTCTAGGAATCTCCTTTGCAAGTCATACCTTCAAACCCTAGCCCCTAAAATCCTCCTAGCCCTTCCTAGAGAGCCTTTCACCTTGCTTCCCAAGCAAGCAAGCCACATATTTGAGCCTCTCTTGTGAATAGTCTTTTGTGATCACCTTTCATCCTATCATTGATATATTCATTATAGTGATCCTTATTATACTGGGTCTCCTCCCATCGGTAAAAGTCTGTAAAGAGAAGGGAGCCTTAACTGAGGTGACAGTGGGTTATCGCTCCATTGTTGCCCCTTGACCTAGTAGTTGCTCTATAGGATCCCCTCCTAGGACCCCTGCTAGATTGAGCGGTAACAGGGTGCATTTTCATTAAGGATAGACATAGTCAACATATAGCATTATGCATCTTGTGTATCAAAGCCTGTATCTCTCTTAACTAAAGAATTAGCATGAGAAAAAACATCAAGTCCTACCTTTGGTGATAAATTCAAAGGGATTGCAATGAAATAACCATGCATCATGTGTATTAAAGTGTGTACCTCTCTTAACTAAAGAATTAGCACGAGAAAAAACATCAAGTCCTACTTTTTGGTGAGAAATTCAAAGGGATTGCAGTAAAATAATCATGAAGATAGTAGAAACACTTTCTTATATTTAAGAGTCTCAATTTTCCCTCAAATTATAGGACATAAGAGCTTTCCCTCTCCAATCTTCATAATCTTCTTAACCTATTTCCAATTTTCCACTTACCTATGCAAAGGGCCAACAAAAACCATTATCTAAAGTGAATTTTGCTTCCACTGTGAAGATCCTAATGTTGACATTAATGATGTGTTCCAGAGGCATTGATGATGCAGTTGTTGATGTTGTTGTTAGTACAATGATTGATGTCAACCTGGGTATGTGTTGGCAATTGATTGTGTTGCAGTTTGGCTTGCATATGATGTGTGTATGCTTGGCTTATGTGTAGATGGTATGGTCGTGTAGGCACTTGATGGTGTTTGTGTTGAGAAATCTAGGTCATCAAGTTTAAGTGATTTCTCTTCTATTAATAACTGCTTGTGAATGCTTTTTACTTTTTATATTAGGATATTCTTTTACTTATATTATTATAGTGTTATTCTTCAACAAACAACTACCAATACATAAACCATAAAGAGACGAGACACAGAATATAGGCTCTCAGCCAGGGCCAAAACCTCTCCCACTTGAGAGGAAAACCCGAACAAATTCTTCTTCTTATAGAGACTTCAATTGACGAATACCAAGACCAAGACCTTGACCTATTTGTCACTCCAAGACCAAGACACAAAGCTTCCTCTTCTTCTTTGAGTCAACAATAGTCAAACCCTTTGCTTCTTCTTCTTTCTCGGCTATCCTTCATAATTTCGGCCCCTTGATTTAGGTCTACAACTTTCGGTTATAAATCAGAAACCCTAGCTCATATAGTTGACCAACTTTGACCCTTAACTATCTTCACTTTAGAAGGAGACTTCTTCTTGATAACTCAGTTTCCATTTGACTTGTCCTTCTCCCAGTTCGGTTACCTTGGATGACTGTAACCTTCTCGGCCTTCCTGGAGTAGATGATCCTCTTCTTCTTCACATGTGTGATAGAAGAACAACCCTAAAAACAAGCCCAAAACAAATCCTAAAATGATGCTAAGGACTTCGCTCTTCTTCCTCTTCTCTTCACTGATGATTAGGCTCTTTCCCAAGTGATATTCGCACTTCTTGATTTCAAACCTGCTTTGCCGAAGTTCTCTACTCCAAATGAAATCTGAATTGCCCTATTTATAGTTGTTTCCCCATTCCTAGAAAGTTTCTAGGCAAGTTGAAGTTGCTGGAAAGCTACTGGAGAAGTTGTTGGGGTTGAAATTGATGGAAAGAGAAGCTCATCCAAGGAAGGTTTCACTTGGTCTTGGAGGGGTCTTTGACAAGGGTCTTAGGTCTTGGAATTCGTCATTTGAAGTTCTCTAAGAAGAGGAGTTCTTGTGGGGTTTCCTCTCAAGAGGAGAGGTTTTGGCCTTTACTGACAGCCTACATTTTGTGTCTCCTTGTCGCATTGATCTTAATTGTTTGGTAGTGGTTTGATGATAGAGAAAATTAATAATAATTAAGTGAAAGAAGAAGCTAATCAAGTTTAGGTAGAAATACATCACAAGACATTATCAAAGTAAAAGAAATCACCTAATCTAGTTGTCCCTAGATTTCTCAACAAGGACAACATCAAACAGGTGTTTCCTCTTGGATCATTACCTTAGCTATGGGGGCTCACAATATTCAGTAGCAGGGAGATCGAGATGTTAGCAGGCGTAGTCAAATCTTGAGAGACAGTGCAGAGCGAGTTGCAGCCAGATACTAGAGAGGCACAAAGATAGTTAGGCACAGACAGATACTCAATAGACAAAACAAAGCTAGTTGCAGTCAGAGACTCAAGGGACATTTCCAGAAGCTAGTTTTAGGGACAGTAGATCAGTTCTCAGTTGCAATAGTTGCAATGGCAGCAGCATGAGATCAAACGCAGCGCAGGACGTGTTGGAGGCAGTGTAGGGTGGCATAGGGTAGTGCTAGCAGTCGCGCAGATGTAGAGTGGTTCAGCTACAAGGTTAGTAGATGAATCAGAGTATTCGTAGTAGCTTGGTCGATAGTGATAGGTTGTTATAGATGTCAGACACTAGTAGCAAGTTCCGGCTATAGAGGAGTAGAGATGTTAGAGTGGAGAGGAAACACCTTCCTCGCTAAGAGGGAGTGTTATATTTTGGTAGTATCAAACAAGTGTTCTAGTATCGATTTGTGTCTAAGAGACTAAGGAACACAAGATCTTCAAAACTCAGAAAAGGTTTCACGGGATAAGCTTGTGAAACACCTTAATTAAATTAATTAGTCATCATTTAAATTTTCCCTAAGTCTGACTTAGGAAAACTGATTAATTAATGGGAATTAATCAAGGAAGGTCGAGAATGTTCTAGAGACTCACATGGATAGAGCCTAATATGATCTTAGCTATTGATGAGAATTTAATCATGGTCGTTGAACCTCCAACAAGAGATTATAAGAGCAAGTCAATGGGATGGAGAATGACACAAGAGGGAGAGCAAGTTTCTAGGAAGGTCGAGCTATCCAATCACAGAGATTCAGCAAGGAAGTGAGTTCGAGCCAGAGAAGGAGAGCATTAGTGATTAAGGGAGCAGAAGAGAAAATTTCAAAGGAGTTTCCTAGTAGTTTTCCAGTGACAGAGGGGCAGGAAGAGGAACGCCAAAATTATTCTCCAAAGAGGCCGAATATATAGTACGAGTAGCCTAAAACCCTAGCGTGAGTTCCAAAAAGGAAGTTGTTTCAGTTGTTGGAGGTTGGGAGATCACCCGAAACACAGCGAGTCATTTCTAGAGGCAGAGGGAGGCTGGACAGGCCAGTGGGAGTCGAATTGCAAGAAATACGAATTTCCTAAGCCAGTGGTGCGAGTTCTAGGGAGGTCGTGTTGTCAGGGAGAGAGAACAAGTAGGATAGAGGGAGTCTAAGTTTGTCTGCAAAGGGTCAATTTTTCTCCATATTATTTTTTGCCACATTATTTCCAAAGGATAGCCAGTTGGGCATCCAAATTATTGTACTCATATTTTTACTGCTGCATAATATTAAAAATAAACCCTCATCTACCACACCAGTTTTCCCTTCTAGGTTTTTTAAGGACTATTCGTCCAAAGAATATTGTGTAGACTTTTATTGTGTGTGCGTATTTTCTCATCTTCTAGTTTATTTTCAGCAACATATTTTATTTTTGGTGAAGTTTGCAATTGTGAGTTTATCGATCTTTCTCGTAATAACAAATAAACTGTAGAATAGTTAGGAGATAAATTTATAGTAATTGAAATCAAGGAATTTTAACATGGTATCAGAGTATTGAAGATTGGATCAGAGACTCATAAGCGAGAGGAGATAGATTGTGTAGTTTTAGAGGGAGATTTGGGCACAATTTCTCCAAATCTGCACAAGCCAGCCAGGGTTGCGTACTGCAAACGCAGTGAGGTTTGATTTCCAGTTCCAGGTGGAGGGAAATTCGAATAGCCTCGGAAGCAGAATTTGTAGGTAGTGGAATTGTCGAATAGAGGGTTTCAGTGAGTTTGTTAAGCAGATTTGGGCTTAGAAGTTTCGCTGCAAGGGTGTTAGCTGCAGATCTGTGAAGGTACAGGAAGAGAAAAGCACATTGAAGAGGAATTTCTAGATTTTCTCAGAGGGTTTCTATATCCAAGAGGAAATCCATAATTTCGAGAAGCAGTAGGTCGTAAAAGTTTTGCTAGTCAGCCAGTGCAAGCTTCAAGATGTTGAGAAATCTAGGGCATAGTTATTAGATGATTTTTATTCTATTGATAATTGCTTGTGAATTCTTTTTACTTCTTAGATTAGGATCTTCTTTTACTTATGTTATTTTAGTGTTATTCTTTATCAAACAACTACCAATGCATAAACCATAAAGAGACAAGAGACATTGAATATAGGTGATCAACCAGGGCCAATACCTCTCCCACTTGAGACGAAAACCCGAACAAATTCTTCCTCTTATAGAGACTTCAATTTACGAATACCAAGACCAAGACCCTTGACCTATTTGCCATTCCAAGACCAAGACACAAAACTTTCCCTTCTTCCTTGAGACAACAATAGTCAAACCCTTTGCTTCTTCTTATTTCTCAGTTATCCTTCAAAATTTCGGCTCCTTGATTTACGTTTGCAACTTTCAGTTCTAAATTAGAAACCCTAACTCATATAGTTGACCAACTTTGACCCTTAACTATCCTCACTTGAGAAGGAGACTTCTTCTTGATAATTCAGCCTCCCTTTGACTTGTCCTTCTCCCAATTCAATTACCTTGGATAACTATCTGAAAATTTCTAACACAAAATTCTACTGCAATAATTGATTTATTTCTCCTACTTAAATAAGTTATTTACAAAACCCCTTCAGTAAACATCAAAATAAATTCTACTGCAGTTGTCACATAATAGCATAGAGAAAATAACAGTGATATATAAGCACAAGAATCAATCACATCAACACAGTTATTTTTGGACAATTGTCCCCGGAAAAACCCAATGCGGGAAAACCGGTGCAACAGATGAGGGTTTATTTATTATTCTTTAGCAACAATCTCTTTACAAAGAATGATTTTATAGAATATAGAGACACATTTGAGAGAAACACCTAAGACAATTTTTCCCTTTGCTCTAGAGAAATTTTGACACCCTGGAGACCCTTCAACCTTCACTGCATCACCCCTGCGTCACTTCTACGTGAGGCCAGCCACCTCTGCGTCACTTCTGCGTGAGACCTACGTGAGGACTGCGTCCCTTGTTGCGCTGTCTCTCTAATCTCCCTCTGCATTGTCCCTCTGATGCTCTGTGTCACCTCCTCCTCAATCTCTAACTGATGTTGATGCCCTCCTCTTCCTTCACCCTGTAACTCTCCCTCTGAAATCGAACTCCTCCTTGAGAATCGATTTCCCTCGAGTTACTGAGTATTTGCCCGATGTATCTCCAAATGACTCTCAAGTCTTCTCTTATACTTTTCCTGTTGATGATTCAACGACTGAGATTAAATCCCTAATCAACGGCTAAGATTAAAACAAACCTGATCCTCGTCTCTTACAAGCTTCTCACCCATATTTTTATTAATACCCATTAATATTTTTATTTTCCTAAGTTTAGACTTAGGAACCCCATTAAAAATATTAATTATTTTAATAACTCACAATCCGAGTGGAATTTCTCCAAACGATTGATGGGTCTTGGAGATCTCATGTATTATAGCCCCTCCACAAAATTTTGGAGCTAGAGCACATACGATGCTGCCCAAACTCAACTGACTGTAACCTTCTCAGCCTACTTGCAGTAGATGATTCCTTTCTTCTTCGCAAGTGTGACAAAAGAACAGCCCTAAATACAACCCCAAAACAAATCCAAAAATGATGCTAAGGACTTCGCTCTTCTTCCTTTCTTCTTCGTTGATGATTAGGCTTTTGTTGATTTGGGGTAGCATCGGATGTGCTCTAGCCATGAAAATTGGTGGAGAGGCTAAAGCACATGAGATCTCCAAGACCCAGAATGGTTTGGACAGAGTGTACCCAGTTTGGGAGATATTTTAATTATTTGGGAGATATTTTAATTATTATTATTTTTTTTGGAGTTCCTAAGTCTAAACTTAGGAAAAATAAAATATTAATGGGTATTAATATAAAACTGGGTTAGAAGGTTCCAAAAGTCATGGATCAAGCCAAATCTAATCTTAGTCGTTGATTAGAGATTTAATCTCGACCGTTGAAGGACCAACAAGAAAAGTATAAGAAGAGACTTGAGGGTCAGTTGGAGAACACGCCAGAGTGATCAGTGATTCGATTTACTAGAGCTGGGTTTGCTAAGTAAAGTCGAATCAGTGATTAGTAGTGAGGGGTAGTGAGTACTGGACAGAGAGGCAGAGATAGTGTCGAGAGACTAGCGCAGAAGCAGAGAGGCAGACGCAGAAGCCAGAGCAGGCCACGCAGAGCCCAGCAGAGATAGCGCAAAGGCCAGAGGGCCCGCGTCATCCATGCAGAGGGCAGCAGGAGCGACGCAAAGGATCCCAGAGGCTGCGCAATGCCTCAAAGGGCTAACGCAGAGGGTTCTGAGGTTAACCCAGAGCAGCAGAACGCTGACGCAGTGTTTCAGAGTTGTTGGAGAGGGTTTTGTGGGACAAGTTTTCTAAATACCTGTTTTCGAATAGAGAGGTATTATTGCCGGTTGTTTTTCTGTCGAGTGAGCCAGTTTGGCACCCAGTGGTACTCAAGGATATACTACATAATAATATAACCCTCAAAATTGTTGCACTAGTTTTCCTGCATTGGGTTTTTCTGGGGACGAGTTGTCCAAAAATAACGGTCTCACTTGTGTGTTTGTTATTTATTTCAGTTGTTGATTTGTGGATGGTTGAGATTGTATTGTGTTTATTTCGATGTTTATATGTTTAAATAACTTGTTTGTAATTAACAAGTAGGAGAAATAAACCAGAAGAATACAGATAAAATTTCTAATATTTCGACCTTCCCAGCAACTTCAGCATTTTCAACCTTCCAACAACTACCAGTAACTTTGAGCTTCCCCAACAGTTTCTTCTGCGACTTCGATTTGCCAACAATTTCTTCTGCAATTTCGACTTCCCAACAATTTCTCGTGCAATTTTGACTTTGTTGTAGTAAGGTTGCCCTAATCTTCGCACGTGTGAGGACAAGATAGCCCAAAAACAATATTCAAAGATTTCGTTCCTTTAGTCGTCCTCTTCTTTGCTCTCTTTCTCTTGATTGAATTCTTGTGTGGTGAGTGAGTGCTCTTTAAGTGAGGTTGAAGTCTCTTATATATAGGCTTCACAAGGTGGTCGAATAGCCCTTCATGAGGCTGACTTGCTCTTTCATGTAGGCCGACTTGTTGCTGCTTGTTTGACTAGGTCTTGGAGGGTCTTTATGACATTTTTAACTTTATAAAAATTTCTTTACAAGATACAACACACCCAAAGGGGTCTTACATGTATGACAATGACTCTTTTGACTTCATTCTATGACAAACCTAGAAGCACTCAATGGGTGCTTGACCTACAAATAAATTTACCTTGAGCATGAAGCCCATGCATCAAGAATGACAACAATAAATTTTTTTTTCTCTTTTCATCAAATACACAAAATCATGATTACAATAGACATTATGAAGACCGAACTTAGTTACACTTTTCAACACTCCCTCTTAACTAAGGAGGTATTCATAATCAATACATGGTAATTGTTGGAAATAATACTAAGAGGGGGAGGAGGGAGGGGGTGAATCAATATTAGTCAAATCAATAACTTTTTCTTTTTCATACTTAAATTTATATATGCTACTTCAATGAAGGTAACTCGCGTGTACACGCAACTGTATTTAAGGCAACCAACGTATATCCAGCGAATTTATGATTCAGTTAATTCATCAAATGTTGATCTTTAATCAGTGCATCAGTACTTCATTAACCATATAAGCAGTAATATCAGAACAAACCATCACACAAAAGAAACACACATGAACCCCAAGATTTAAGGTGGAAACCCAATGCGGGACAAAAACCACCTGTTGCTATGTTCTTTTAATATAAGAAAAACCTGTTTACAATCTTGTACTGGTGCAGACTCATACCAGTATGCAAGCACCCACCTGCAAAACACTACAACCTTCTTTCGTTCTCCAGCTTCTACGGGAAGGGAGCTACAACCCCTTAGCTCTTGTACTAGCCGATATGTTTACTAGTACGTAGGTGCCGACCTATAGAAGGCTACAATCTTCTCTCTTCCTCAAGGACCACGTTTCATAAATTTTCATACTGGATACTCCTGAAACACAACACCACAATCTAAAGGCCACGTTTCATCTAATTTTCATACTGGACCCATCAACAACATTGAAGCACAAAATCAATCACCACTGATACAACCATCAAATACATCCGCATTAACCAATCATTGAAACTCAATCATCAATCTCTGAATCACCCATAACTGAATCACTGAAGTCCCATCATCACTGAAGCAAATCAACCAATCTGAACATTCAGAATACTGTCATCAAAACACAATTACCAGAACACAGAGCAGAACCTAGAATTTTGCAACAACCACTAGAACCAACTGCAAATTCAAATATCATATTTCATAATGTATACGCTACTCTGATGAGCCAAACCAGCGTGTATACGCACTTTTACCAAAGTGAACCAGCGTACAGATCTGCAAATATTAACTCATAATTTTGTAGCTATTCTAGACATCAGTCATACCTAGATCATAACATTTATAGAACAGAACATGTGTTAGTATTCAAATCTAGACTATACATGATCAAACCATATAATGATAATTCATTTCAAGCCTTAAGATCTCGATCCATCATTAGATCTTATCTTTCATCAACTGCTTAGGTTCTTCCTTAGTTCAGATCAAGCAAAGCACCATAAGCCGATAACCTGCATACTAGATCTCACACTTCATCAGATGTTCAATACTTGCACACCATGGCCTAATGATCTTCTCCTCCTTATATATGTTTTGGCCTTTCTCAATACCATGGACAAAAACTACTTAAGACCAATACCTTGGACCAAATACCTCGAGTCAATACCTCGGATCAAATACCTTGGACCAAATACCTAGGGTCAATACCTCGGACCAAATACCTTGCACCAATACCTCGGACCAAAAACTTAGTTTTCCAACATGTACGCGTTTTTCCTCTTATGAAAGTGCATGTATACGTTATACACTCATTTTCTTCTGTTAACCTGCATGTGTACGCAACTTGGTCAAGGTGAACCTGCGTATACCTCTCTTTCTTCATTCTTTGTAGTCTGAACTGTAATTCTTTGTTGTTTGCTGCACTGTGATCTTTCATCTGAGTGAGTTGCCATCAAGGACAACACCTGTATCATAATGCCAACAATCTCCCCCTTTGAACTTGATGGCAACAACACCAAGTCACTCTCCCCCTTTGACATCAAGGGCAAAGGGTGGACCAAGATATTTTCTCCCTTTGACATACATTATGTTGTTCATGCTCCCCCTGAGTACATGCTGAATTCTTTGATTGAGCTCCCCTTTTGTACATGCTAAGATCACTGAAACCGTCCATGCTCCCTCTCAGCACAAGCAAAGTCTACAAGAAGATTTTCTAAAAGAATAACATGACTCTATAACTCAACTATGTGAAGATGAACTTCCTACCACCAATTACTCATACATACATCCATCTCCCAACCAAGTGGGGATATACCAAATCTGACTCATCCACCCAACCAAGTGGGGATATACCAAATGTTTATACATGACTGACATAGAAAATATTACATCATCCTTCTCATGCATGGTGGGTGTTGACCACTACGTGTCAACTACCCATAGTAGTACACCCCATTTTCTTCGCAAAAGGGATAGCGCTTGATCGATATGTTCGTGCCATTCGACAGTCATCGTCGACCTAATCATGTTATGTTGTAAACCCAGTCTGCATGTGTAAATTGTAAATAATCTTAGCAGAGTTGAGTCATGTATGTAAGTTGCCTAGGTGGACCTAATTTTCTAGTGATAATCTATGTTCTGGAAGGTTTTTTGTCTCACCGATCCATGATCGACAGAGTTTTCCTTCAGCCTAACCCCAAAGTCGGAACGAATTTTGTCATTAGAATCTGAGGGGAAGCCTAGTGTGTTGATCTGCTAGATTATATCTGTGTCGCAAGACTAGGTAGTCTATGAAGGTCTATGTCAAATGGGTTTCCCCCTTGAAATGTAAAATTGTAAAAGTCATGATGTAAAGTGTCTTGAGGGTTAGAAAATGTTTTAATCCCCTTATAAGTCCTAAGTCCTAGGTCCTAGGTGATTTTTTCAAATGCTAAGTTCGAGGATCCAAAAATAAGAATTAAAATATATATATATATATATATATATTTAAATTAAAAAATTAAAAAATAGATAAAATAATAATAAAATAAAAAAGTAAAAATAATTATAAAATAAAATAAATTAAAAATAAATAAATAAATTTTGAAAATAAAAATAAATAATAAATCAAAATTTTGAGAAAATATATGCAAGATTTCAATTTTTTAATATATTAAAATGCATTTAAAAATTCGACGGATGAGATTAAAAGGGATTTTGATCCTCATCGACGGTCGAGATTAGTTTGACATGGATCACTCGAACTAGCCGTTGGGAGTTTTTTCTTTAAATAGGGTACTAAGGGTCATTTGAAATCAGATTTGATCTGAGAGTCTAGTGCTAAAGAAATCTCTCTTGTAGTCATTTTTTGTGCAATAAAGAAAGACTTTGGAGTTAAAAATCTTGCTGGTGTTACTCTTTTGGAAATGCTGTAAGATCTTTTATTTTTCTGCATAATTTTATTTTCAGTCATCGATAATAGCTTGGTGAAAATTGATTCAGGCACGGGTATCTTGTCTGATCTTTGGGGTTTGAATGATAGTTTAGATTCTGAAATATAATGGCAGGTATCTCCATTTGATCTGAATTTCACTATCGTTTTTTCCCCCTATGTTAATGGTTGATTTTAAGTTGTGTAGGAAATCTTAGTTTTTAATTTACCAGGCGTTAGGGGAAGTTCTCGGCTGAACCAGCCAACTCCCGGATTGCGTTTTCTGAAAAAGCCCAACTAGTTTTAATCCCGGGCTTATCATCTGAAATTTTTTATGAATGTATGAAGGGTTTTCTAAAGTACCTCACATTAAATTTAAAATTCTGAAAATATTTTTGTGCCGTACCGACAAATCTGGCTATTTAGAGCCTTTAATCTGTAATTACTATAATTATTTAGCTGGTTTTCTATTAGGGTTTTTTTCCTTGTACATTTTATTTCTGGTGTTTGGTTTTTGCAGGTTGCAGGTACAGATTTTGAAAATTCTTCAGGTTTTCCATTAGGCAATTTGAAGAAGGAAGGGTTTAAATTTTTAATTAAGTTTCTAGACTACAGGTTTGCTACTGCGTTTTCATTTTTCACTGCTGCCTAGAGCTTTTATTTCATAAAAAAAAAATTGAATTTTTTTTTAAGAACATGTTGTGGGATTGTTGCTTCACCTCCAAGCAGTTTTCTCCCACTTGCAGCACACTGGCAGCATTTTTTCCCTCTGCATTTTTCCTCTCAGCTATCTGCAGCAAGCTTCCTCAGCTCCAGGTGTCTAAACCCTCACGTCACCCTCAACCCTCTCCACGCAGCATCATTCTCAACCTTCATGCAGTTGCTTTCTCACCATTTCCCCATCCGCTGGCCACTACTCATTCCACGCAGCT
Organism: Pinus taeda; assembly: GCA_000404065.3. Classification (NCBI taxonomy): domain Eukaryota; kingdom Viridiplantae; phylum Streptophyta; class Pinopsida; order Pinales; family Pinaceae; genus Pinus; species Pinus taeda. Next base: position 76,901 of record APFE030596220.1, read on the forward strand.
CTCTTAGCGTATTTTCCCTCTGCCAAATCCGTTGTTCTTTTTTTCTTTTTCTCTCCAAACGTGCATTATCCTTCCTGCTGCAATCTCCCTAAGCTGTGTGCTACCTGGTCGAGGTTCCCATCAAACAAAAACGCGTCCATCTTACCCCTCATGCAGTGTTGTCCTGCTCCATCCTTCTGCGTATTACTTCTTTGCAACCTTTGAACGTTGCTCAAACCGTTCATAACGCTGCCCCTCCTCCCTACGTACAGTTTTCTGCTCCATCCAACGTATCCGTCCTCTGCTCCTCACGCGCACCTGCAAACAATCACCCAGTTCCTCGCGTATTTCTGCTCTGCCGTCAACCTGCACCAATAGCAAACAAAGCAGATTCGATTTTTGTTATAATGAGGTAGGGTGATGCGTATGGTAAGTCATTGGTAAGTATTTTTGATTAGATTTCATTTAAATTAGATTTCGTTTTTTTTTTTTTTGGTTCAATTTAGAATTTTGTTTAAGTTTTGTTTAGTTTTAGGGTAATGTGTGTATATATATGTTTTGTTAACTTTTTTAATTTAGAACTTCATTAAAAAAGAAAAATTTTAGATTTGGTTTAGAATTAGATTATTTTTAGTTTTAGATTTTGAAGTTAATTAGATTTGATTTTACTTTTTTTTTAGTTTAGAATTTAATTAGCTTTGTTTATTTTAAGTTTAAGTTTCATTTAATTTAAATTTAAACTTTTGTTTATTTTTTGGTTTTGATTTGTGATTGATATAATTTAGGATTAGATTTTATTTTTTTTAGTTTTGTTTCATTTTGAATTTAAAATTTTAAAATCATAAAAAAATTATAAAAATATAAAAAATCATTAAAATTATAAAAAGCATAAAGAGTTTCTTTTAGTTTAGATTTTTTAATTTTATTTAGGTTTTAGATTTATTTAGTTTTGTTTAATTTTTTACTTAACAAGTAAAAAAAAAAAAAAAAAAAAAAAAAAAAAAACCACTTTCATAAATTAGATTAGATTTTGATTTTAGTTTTAGATTTTAGTTTTAGTTTGATACGTTTCCCCTTTAGTCATATTTCAAAAAATAAAAAATTTTAAATTTTGTTTCACATAAAAGTTTAAGTTTTAGATTTTAATTTAGATTTGCTTTTATTTTTTCTATAGTTTAGTTTAGTTTTATTTTCTATATATCAAAAATCAAATAAAAATAAAAAAATTCATAAAAAATAAAAGTTCCCTTTTTTATTATTTGTTGTTAGATTTAGTTAGGATTTTAGTTTTGTTTATTATTTTAGATTTAAGTATTTTTATTAAAAAAAATATAAAAAATTATTTTATGGTTTTAGATCAGATTTAGGATTTCAATTTTGTTCTATTTTGATTTTTTAGCTTAGAATCATAAAACATATTTAAAAAAATTAAAATATTTTGAGAAGGCTTAACAAAAAATTGAAAATTTCATTTTTGGTGTCTCTATGTTCCATTTCTCTATAGTTAAATGCACTTAATGTTTATTTTGAAGTTAGCTATGTGAAAATGGTAACTGGTCAGCATTTAAATTTTATGATCATTTAAAGCATTTAATTTTTTTTGAAGTTTAATTGCTGGACCCTTATTAAGGCGTTGTGAATTTACTGGATATCTTGCAGTGCTTGGGTTATTTGATAAATGATTGTTTTACATGGTTTATATTTCTGCAACATTTAACAAATAATCATTTAATCATTAACTCCATAAGGCACTGGTCTATTAACTTAATAAAATCAATTAAGTGCTTGTTTCCCCTCGTTTCTCCCAACCCAACTGGTCCATAGTTCGTCATCCATTGTCCCATAGGGTCTACCCCCTTAGCCGCGGGAGACAGGCTTAAACGGAGAGATCGGGGATCAGGGTGACAGCCCCCGATCTTAGCATTGTCGTGACAATCTGTGCGACTACAGTGGGGTTACCAATTAGGTCTTTTCATGACCTTTACATCACATGATATACATGACATTTATAACAAGGACAATTGATCTACAAAAGACCATGATAGTTATCAGCAACTATCATATGATCTACATCATCAGCAACATCAGGATCAACAGCCTGTATATTTCCATCATCAAAAGAGTCACTTGAATCAACACAACTATGTGGATCTATACAAAGATCTTCTAAGATAATGCCAACAATGCATTATTAGAAGCATATGCTCCCCTTAAACCCGTGCCAACTTATGGGCACCAACACATGTCTACATATCATCAACAAATTGTAACTATCATCAAATAGAGCAGATAAGTGACTGAACCATATCAGACTCCTTTTCCTGAGTCTGTCCCGCTGCTTTTTCTTCAAAACACCATATACATGAATATGCAACTTCTAACTCGTGTATATACGCGACTTCTCTTCATAATAGCTGCGTATGAGAATTGGAATACTGAAGTTTTACACTTTCAGCTTCCCCTGGGTCTGTTATGTCTGCAAACTGAGCTATGCCACATCTTTCTGACAATAATTCCATCTTCTTCAATACCTTGGATTGTGATGATGTATGCTCCTTTTGGTTTGGTGTCCAAAATTTGCTCCTACATTCCTTTACTTTATGTCCAAACTTGTTACACGCATAACATCTTATATGTTTCATATTCCTTTTATTGCAATTAATAGCTTTGTGACCAAACATATTGCAAGCCAAACAATATCCCTTAAAGTACCTGGAACGTGATGATCTTTCTGTGTGACGGTCTTGAACTGTTCTACTTCTGCATATGGCTGCAACATGTCCAAAATTATGACATATAAAACATTCAACATCATTCATCGAAGGAAATAACCGACTATCACTTCCACAGTTAGGAGTAAAAGATTTTCTTTAAAGAATTTCTTTCCTTGGTTGTTGATGGAGTTGGCTTTTTATCTCCTTGTTGAGAATCTTAGATTTTTCATTGGAGTTCCTTACCTCATCTTGTGAGCTAGATTCACCTTCAGGAAACCCAGACCAATCTTTATAATGGGCGAACACTGAACTTTTAGGATTTCATCTAACGTTTCGGATCCTTTAGCAAATCTAAGATTCAGAGTTGTCTTTTCAAGTTCTTTTCTTAGACTTACTACTTCACATTCTAATACTTCATTGTTTTGTCCTTTTCAGTGAGTTGATGTGTCACTGTGTTTATGACTATCCTTTTCTGCCAAACTGATTTTAAGTTGACTGATTTCTTTAAGGAAATATTCCTTTTCTAAGGCATTATTTTCATATGCCATGAGTAGTTTAATTTCTTGATCATCTTCATCACTATTGGACAAGCCATCAATATCATCATGAGTATAATAACTTCTATTATTTTCTTCAGACATCTTTCCTTTGACATGAGGGCATCTAGCAGCGTAATGACCAACTCTACCACAAGAAAAGCATTTGAAAGGTAGCTTACCTTTGAACCTTCCAGAACTCCGTTGAAGCTTTTTGACAAAATTTACCTCATCTTCTTCTTCTGAAATGTGTCCTGATTCATTGTGTTTTTCTTTTTCTTTTCCCTTTGCTAATGCTTTAAATGTGGCTTCTCTCATATCTGATGGTCCTCCTTTTCTCATCTCAAAGACAGTTAAGATTCTGTGAAGCTACGTCATAGTGATATTTTGTAGATCCTGTTTTTCTTCTGTGGCAGACACTTTGGGTTCAAATTTAGTAGACAAGATCTCAAAACTTTCTCAACTAAGGTAACTTCCTTAATTTCTTCACCTAGATTCTTCATACAATTGACAACCTCATCTATACGTAGGAGGTAACTAGCTATGCTTTCATCACTATGCATCTTAAGAGTTTCATACTGAATTCTGAGAGTTTGAAGCTTAGCACGTTTTACCTGAGAGTCTCCTTCGTAGCTTAGAATGATTTTGTCCCATATTTCTTTGGCTGATTTGCGCTCCATGACTTTGACAAACTCTGATTTTGATAGACTTCCCAATAAAATAGTGACAGCTTTGGCATTGGTTTCATATTGCTTCTTTTCTGCCGTGTCTGTAGGAATTGCTGTTGGAAAGTTATATCCTCCTTCCACAATTTCCCAGACATCTGTTCCAAGAGATTGTAGATAGACTGTAGTTTTTATTTTCCAATAAATAAAATTGCTTCCATCGAAGATTGGCGGTCTGATGGATCCCATGCTTTCTTGATTACTCATCTTGATGGATCTTCCTTCAAGCGATCAAGCTTCTTCTAAAGGACCTGCTTTAATACCAATTGTTAGTCAAATCATTAACTTTTTCTTCTCATACTTAAATTTATATACGCTACTTCAATGAAGGTAAATCGCGTGTACACACAACTGTATTTGAGGCAACCATCGTATATCCGACAAACTTATGATTCAGTTAATTCATCATATGTTGATCTTTAATCACTGCATCAGTACTTCATTAACCATATAAACAGTAACCATGTGCAGTAATATTAGAACAAACCATCACACATAAGAAACACACATAAACACCAAGATTTAAGGTGGAAACCCAATGCGGGACAAAAACCACCTGCTGCTGTCTTCTTTTAATATAAGAAAAACTTGTTTACAGTCTTGTACTGGTGCAGACTCATACTAGTACGCAGGCACCCACCTACAAAAGGCTACAACCTTCTCTCGTTCTCCAGCTTCTACGGGAAGGGAGCTACAACCCCCTAGCTCTTGTACTAGCCAACATGTTTACTAGTACGTAGGCGCCGACCTACAGAAGGCTACAACCTTCTCTCTTCTTCCAGGGACCACGTTTCATAAATTTTCATACTGAATACTCTTGGAACACAACACCACAATCTGAAGGCCACGTTTCATCTAATTTTCATACTGGACCTATCAACAACATTGAAGCACAAAATCAATCACCACTACAATACAACCATCAAATATATCTTGCATTAACCAACCATTGAAACTCAATCATCAATCTCTGAATCACCCATAACTGAATCACTGAAGTCCCATCATCACTGAAGAAAATCAACCAATCTGAACATTCATAATACTGTCATCAAAATACAGTTACCAGAACACAGAGCAGAACCCAGAATTCTGCAACAACCACTAGAACCAACTGTAAATTCAAATATCATATTTCATAATGTATACGCTACTCTGATGAGCCAAACCAGCGTGTATACGTGCTTTTAACAAAGCGAACCAGCGTACAGATCTGCAAATATTAACTCATAACTTTGCAGCTATTCCAGACATCAGTCATACCCAGATCATAACATTTATAGAACAGAACATGCGCCAGTATTCAGATCTAGACTATACATGATCAAACCATATAATGATGATTCATTTCAAGCCTTAAGATCCTGATCCATCATTAGATCTTATCCCTCATCAACCGCTAAGGTTCTTCCTTGGTTCAGATCAAGCAAAGCACCATAAATCAATAACCTGTATACTAGATTTCACACTTCATCAGATGTTCAATACTTGCACACCATGGTCTAATGATCTTCTCCTCCTTATATATGTTTTGGTCTTTCTCAATACCATGGACCAAAACTACTTAGGACCAATACCTCGGACCAAATACCTAGGGTCAATACCTCGAACCAAATACCTTGGACCAATACGTCAGACCAAAAACTTAGTTTTCCAACATGTACGCGCTTTTCCTCTTATGAAAATGCATGTATACGTTATACGCTCCTTTTGTTCTGTTAGCCTGCGTGTGTACGCAGCTTGGTCAAGGTGAACCTGCATATACATCTCTTTCTTCATTCTTTGTAGTCTGAACTGTGATTCTTTGTTGTTGACATGCTACACTGTGATCTTTCATTTGAGTGAGTTGCCATCAAATACAACACCTGTATCATAATGCCAACAACTTGGACATTCTCAAACTGAAAAATTCTCATAAGAAGAGTCAGATTGGTAAGCCATCTCATAAGCTATTATTTCAGCGTATCTCATTGCATCTCATCAACCAACCAACATAGTCACATAGCAAGGCCTTGACTAACAACTCTATCTCTCCACAAGATCAGAGCACAATGCTGGCCAAACAATGACTGACAGAAACCATCATCATTGTCTCTCAAGGAACATACCCGGTCCGAATGTGACACATCCTCAAGGAATTTCCTCTTCGACTACTCTTACTTATTGGATGCCCTGCCACATCCTCAAAGAGTATCGGAAACCAAATTCTTACCCAATCCTCCATTCTTTCTTCATAACATGAAGAGAAGAATGATGTGTCTATCTCTCCCTCTCAACTAGGGAGGATATACTCAAGCTCCCTCTTAACTAGGGACTTGCCGAAGCTCCCTCTCAACTAGGGACATGTTTCCAATAGCAACTATCTTCTCTTTGGTGGAGATCATGGTACTGTTAGCTGCTTGCCTTGACTAACAACTCTATCTCTCCATAAGATCTGAGCTCAATGCTGGCGAGACCACTGATGTATAGACACCCTCATCATTGTCTCTCTCGGAACATACCCCACCCAAGTTCTCAAGGTGTGTTCCATCGGGACTATTCTTATCTTGGATTCGCAATCCTCAAAGAATATCGTTCCTCTACGACTACTCTTATCTTGGATGCCCGAACTCATCCTCAAAGAGCATCGAATGCTAGATGTTTACCAAATCCTCCATTCTATCTTCCCAAGTGAAGACAAGAATGATGTGTCTATCTCTCCCTCTTAATTAGGGAGGACATATCTATTCCAATAAAGGAATGTACTCATCCCTACGAAAGGAATGTACCTAAGCTCCCTCTTGGCTTAGGAATTTTGCTTCCAAGATTCTTCCAAGTAAGAAACTTGTTTCCAGGCTCCCTCTTAATTAGGGACCTACAGTAGCTCCTCGGGTGGAGATGATGAGACAACCAGCTGCTTGAAGAACTCCTCACGATATCATTAACTTCTTTTCGTTATTCAGAAGTCTTCATGTTCGGGACTTCTTCATAGGGCACAAACCATCTATCACTTTCATCCATGAGTCAGTCATGTCATCATCGAAAAGTGATCTATCAATTCATATCTCGCCTTCCTTCATGCCATGCTACCTTCTTCATGCCATGTTTCCTTAAGTATCTTTCATCCTACTACATGGTCGTCGGTGGTGGAAGATATCCATAGATCTTCCCTTTGTAGCCCTGAATAAGCCCATCCAGATATTTAATGAACACTTAAATCAAAATTACTTTTGTGATGGTCTTTCATCATGACATCTTCTAGTTTGCATCAATATCCTGCATACATATCGACACATATCCCAAAGATATATATTGTCAAGGGTCTCTTTCTTTTTCAGACTTCATCAGAGTCTACATATCTTCTTTGGAGATATCCTAGTGAGATCTCTTGGTTCTCAGTTGTTGATTACCTTTTCCATGGTTGCATATTCCACGATCTCTTCCTTCCTTTCTTTTACACATTTCATTCCTAGGAACTTCCAATTAGATTTCCTCCAATTAATGTCAATGACCTCATATTACATATGAGGACATATTATTGTTGATTTCATCTAGTGAATGTGTGTGACCCATGCATTCCTGCATCCCTATGAAAGAGGAGATCCTTCATTTTGATTATTCTCTCAAGATAGAGCATTGATCCATGTTACCTGCAACCATATGACATGACTCTACAATATCGAATGTAAGCATACATACCTCATTTTCTTTTATGTCATCCAGATTTTCTTCAGCAGCTTCCTTGATCGAAAGAACTTCAATCCCTTGATCTACTTCATCTCTTTTGTCATCATCATCCCATGAATTCCACAAGTTGGATATCTTTGATGAAACACTTGCTGCCCCTCTTGATCAGTGAACCTTTCAATAAAGATTCCATCAGAGAATATTGAGGATCTAGAGTATCCCCATCCAACATATGTTTCCTTTTGACTGGTGTATGATGAGCTTTGTCTTGGATGACTTTTTTCTTTCCATAAGTGCCACTTATGTTTCCAATGAGGTTCCCAAGAGCTATATCCTTCATAGTTGATTGCCATAGATTTCAATTTCAACCATCTTTCATGCTTCTCTATGATGATATCATGAGCTTTTGCTTTCGATGCTTCTATATAATGCCATGATGCATCTCATCATTTTTCTTAGTGAATCATGATAGCCATATCTTACAACAGAGGACTTAGGAACTTGAAAAAAACTTAGGTGAGGAAGACTATCTCAGTCATAGTAGAGATCTCTTACTTCCTCTTTCTTGGACTTCTTTTTTTCAGCTTCCTCCACTTTTTCAGCTTTTGTTATTGTCCTTCTTTACCTTAGGACAATCTCTTTTGTAGTGCCCATATTCTTGACACCCATAGCATTGAATCTTAGCCATGTCCCTTTTCTTTTTCCAAGAACCAGACTTTCCAAATTTTCCCTTTCTTCTTGTCATAGTAGCACAAGCTTGATTTTTCTCACCTGCTCCCACATCAGATTTGGCCTTTAGTCTAGATTCTTCAATCTTGCACAGTGACCATAGACCCTGGCATGGAGTAGCTTCTTTCTTCCCATAAATACTTGAAGTAAAATTACCTCACTCCTCCGATAGTGCATTTAGTACAACTGTAACCATTTCTCTATCAGACATGACTTCTCCTAGATCTTGTAGTTGATCCCAGATTTCAGATATCCTCATAAAGTATGAGGCTATTCCATCTTCCCTTGAAATTTTAAGCTTGTAGATTTCTTGCCTTAAAGAGATGACTTCTCCAGCAGTGCTTACGAAATACAACTCTATCCGTTTGTCATAGATTTGTTTTGAAGTTTCGAGTTTCGATACATATGGGATGAGGGGATCCTTGATGGATTCTATGAGAATCCTTTGAGTCCTAACTTCCCCTTTCATATACTTTGCAAGTGCTTGAGCATATTCCTTTGCCGGTTTTGTGATAGATCCTTTAACATGTTCCATCACCTCATTTTCAATGAGATTCAAATCTATGCCTTTCTTCCATGCAAGATAGTTTAAAGCCCCAACCAATTTGTTGCTTTCCTTGCAAAAAGACATTTTGACAGATACAGATGTGGACATAAATATACTTACTTGATAGGATGCTCCTTCTCCTTGTTGCTTCCTTGATGGTGATGATGATATAGAGAATAGAAAACTTCTCCTTGGTGAAGATATTTTTCTTCAAGAATGATCCTTGATCCCACAGAGAGGGAGATCCCTTTGGATCCTTTGATGGTGAAGTCTTTGTTGATGAAGATCAATGATGACTTCTTGATGATGTCTTGAATGGCAGGGATTTCGCTTCAACGAGAGAGACATCGCCTTAGAATCTTGATGACAACATTCTTGGTCTTGCTTCAATCCTCTTCTTTAACTTGAGAAGGCTCTTTGAGGTCTCTTGAGATGACTCGAGGATTACAAGACTTCTTGTTGGTGTAGACTTTCTTTGATCTAGGGGCCTGAGGCAAACCTTGCCAAAACCCTAACCCTAAGTGCTTACCTTCATCACTCGTTTCTTATACGCCCTTTCCAAAATTTCATCAAGACAAAGATGTTACATTTATTCATAAGCAATTTCAACAAAAAAAACTACAAAATTTGTTTTTTGATGTTTTCACAACACTCACTATTTCTAAATAAAAAGAAAGAGAATTTGCATCAATATTTTTAACAAAACATAGATCTCTTTATAAACACAAAACATAGATTTCATTCTCCTTTATAAAAAAGTTTCCAGGAGAAAGTTGTAACTGAGTTTATCTAACAACATCGTAATTGAGTTTTGGAATTTGGAAGCATCGTAATTGAGTTTTGGAATTTGGAAAGTTTTATGTAATAGCGTAGTAAAAGAGTTTTGGAATTTGGAAAAAGATTATCTTGGATGCCCCAACTCATCCACAAAGAGCATCGGATGCAAATGTTTACCCAATCCTCCATTCTGTCTTCCCAAGTGAAGACAAGAATGATGTGTCTATCTCTCCCTTTTAATTAGGGAGGGCATACCTATTCCAATAAAGGAATGTACCTAAGCTCCCTCTTGGCTTAGGAATTTTGCTTCCAAGTTTCTACCAAGTAAGAAATTTGTTTCCAGGCTCCCTCTTAATTAGGGACCTACAGAAGCTCCTTAGGTGGAGATGATGGGACAACCAGTTACTTGAAGAACTATTCCTCACGATGTCATGAACTTCTTTTCTTTGTTCAAGAGTCTTCATGTTTTGGGGACTTCTTCATAGCGCACAGACCATCCATTACTTTCATCCATGAGTTAGTCATGTCATCATCAGAAAGTGATCCATCAGTCCATATCTTGGCTTCCTACATGCCATGTTGCCTGCTTCATGCCATGTTTCCTTAAGGATCTTTCATCCTACTACATGGGCATTGTGGTGGAAGATATCCATAGATCTTCCCTCGGCAGCCCTGCATAAGCCCATCCAGATATTTGTTCAAAAATAAAGAAATGAACATTAAATCAAAATTACCTTTGTGATGGTCTTTCATCATGATATCTTCTAGTTTGCATCAGCGTCCTGCATACATGTCGACACGTCTCCCAAAGATATATATTGTCAAGGGTCTCTTTCTTTTTCAAACTTCATCAGAGTCTACATATCTTTCATGGAGATATCCTAGTCGGATCTCTTGGTCTTTGGATTTGCATATCCCACGATGTCTTCCTTCCTTTCTTCACACATTTTTTTCCTAGGAATTTCCAATCAAAATTCCTTCATTTGTTGTCAACCACCTCATATTACATATGGGGACATATTATGTTGATTTCATCTAGTGAATGTGTGACCCATGCATTCATGCATCCCTTTGAAGGAGGAGATCCTTTCTTTTGATTATGCTCTCAAGATAGAGCATTGATCCATGTTATTTGCAACCATATGACATGACTTCTACGATATTGAATGTAAGTATACATACTCCAATTTTTTCTTTATGTCATCCAGACTTCCTTCAGCAACTTCCTTGATTAAAAAAGAGCTTCAATCCCTTGATCTGCTTCACCTCTTATGTTATCGTACCATCATCCCATGAATTCCACAAATTTGGAATTCTTGATGAAACACTTGCTTCCCCTCTTGATCGGTGAACCTTTCGATGAAGATTCCATCAGAGAATCTTGAGGATCTGGAGTATCCCCATTCAGCAGACGCTTCCTTTTGACAGATGTATGATGAGCCTTGTACTAGATGAACTTTTTCTTTCTTTTCCATAAGTGACACCTATGTTACAAATGAGGTTTCCAGGAGCTATATCCTTCCATAGTTGTTAAAATTGGCAACTAGGGCCAAACTCCATGTGGGTCATCTTATTTATGGCAGTTGATATTTTTATTAGATCCCTCTCATCGAGAGGTGTAGGATCGATCTAAAGATCATCCGATTCCGTCAAGTATTCATGGAGTTATGAATTTATTTGTGTTATAAGACAAATTCTCAAGTCGGCCAGCAACTTGTGTAGGCTTAGAAGCCCAATAGTCATGTCTATTCATCATATACGTTTTAGTATAAATAGGAGAGGACTTGAAGTCATTTTAGAGACGCACTCTTCATGTGATCTCCTCCCCTCTACGTCTTTGGGTTTTTGGTGAAGGAGAGAGACACTAAGAGTACGTTGGGCTAAATAGCTGCTGCCCTAGCCGCAAGTGATGCCCTAGCCGCAGTAAGCTACAGGTTCATGAGGAAATATAAACGAAATCAATGGAGACACCTTATACGCAATCAATGGAGACATCTAAAACACAGCAAGGAGACCTGTTCACGCAGTCAAAGAAGCACAGAACTCGCATATTTCTCTCTCTAAAATCTCGGATGGAGGAGCAGGTTCGTATTAAGGTCTCACTGCACCTCGGCTAGGGTATTAGGTGTAGTCATGTTCAGATTCAGAAGTAGGATGAGGACGCAGCTGTAATCCATGTATTGGGCCAAGGCATGAAGCTGCAGAGAGCTGCAACCACAGTCAAGTGGAGTCGTAGTCAAGGTCATGGAGCCGTAGTGAGTTCAGTTGTCTCCTCGGATAGGTTAAGGAACCGCAAAACTAAAGCCTATCCATTCTCGGCATGGCAATCTCGGTATGACAAGGAGTAGTCTTGATTTCGGTGGCAGTCCTGTAGCAGACTAGTCATTGGACAACACAGAAAGACCTATTCTCTCGAATCAATGAATATTATGCCAAATGTTATCTCCTCTATATTACAGTCTTGCTATGACTTGATGATGAGATAAGGGTTCGATGAAGAGATCTTTGGCATACGTATCATCACAGTATTCAGATCTATAATAAGGCAGTCTCAACATGTTTCGAAGAACAGTGACAAGGATCATAGTCTTGGTCCTGACTTAATTGCAATCACAGTAATTATAGATCATGATCATATATATATGATGATGATGATGAATGAGACAGCATGATGATGAATGAGACAACATGATGATGAATGGTGTAGCATGATGGGCATATTAGTAAGGAGCAGCATGATGATGGGAGCAGATGGGAGTAGCTTAGTGACTAGGTGCAGCACAGTGATGGGTGCAACATGAGTACAAGCTGCAACACTATGTTAGGTGAAGCCGTCACCTTGGAGAATCAGTTGAAGTAGAATGTCTTCAACTGATCTCATGTATCATCATTATAGGAGGTGATCTATGCTTAGATCTAGATAAGTCAAAGTGTTGACCTCTGTTGTAAATGTACTATCTCTCTCTATGCTAAACTTTGAAGAACATAAAAGAAGAATTGATCAAGGGTTTCCCCACATTGAGGTTTGTCCCTGGCTGACGCCACATCTTGTGTCCTCTTGTCTTGGCTTGTCTTCTGTGATTTATGTTTATGTTCTATCTGCAGTTTACTTTAATGCTAATGTGATTGCTAACTGTGAAAATTAAATAGCCCTAGCATAGAACATACCTAAAATTAATATGGTATCAGAGCTGAGGTGAAAGACAATGCCCAAGCAAGAGTGAAAGAGCAATCACAGAAGACAGTTAGGAAAGGACGAAAGGATCAGTGGATTCCTCATCCCTCTTCAAATTCACCGAGGTTGAAGTCGAAGCAGAGAATATTATCAGAATGGTGCAGCGGAAGTTTCTGATTGCCTACCTAAAGATCAATTCATTGGGAAGTCCGGATCTAAGGAAAGGTAGATGCCTTGGTTGAAATAAGTTTGGCCATATGTGAAGGAGTGTCCTAGCAGGGACACATCACTCTATGATGATAACAATCATTCTAGGGACATCTTCAATGATCAAAGGAATGATAGGTAATGCAAGTCATCAAGGACACGACCGACTCTTTAGAGAAAGCAAGGAACCCCAGGTATGAAGAATCAAATGTTGTTTCTGATAAGCTCTTGTATTGGCCCTCTTCTTCAGATTCTTTAGGAATTTGGCTTATGGATTATAGTGCTTCAAGGCACTTCATCAAATAGAAGGGTGCTCTCTCTAATCTAGTAGAGATGAAAACTATCATGGGATTATACTTGGAGCCAATGCCACCTATCCCGGAAAGGCTGTAGGGAATGTTACCCCTCAATTGAATGAGGGTAACTTGATTCATTTACAGAATCTCTGTTATGTACCTTATTGCAAGAAGAACCTGGTGTCCATTTCAGCAATGGAAGTTAAAGGTTACGAGGTGGCACTCATCGATGGAAAGGTACATGTTTGAAAATAGAATTATCAAAGATGTTTTTGAGTTCAGGGTTGTATCAAGTTGCAGGAAGTCCACTGGGGACCATGTCCATTGACACATAGCACTGGAGGTCTGTGAGTCAGATGGTGACAGGCATGCCTGAATTCAAAAAGAGCATCAAAGTACATGTCTAAGATGTACCAAAGGAAAATCTTACAAGGGGACCATTCCCCTCATATAGCAGGTCCACAGTTTTGGAACAACCCGAGGGGTTTGAGATTGATGATCAAGAATCTCACGTATACAGGTGGAAGAAAGCCCTCTATGGCTTGAAGCAAAACTCCCCAGGCATAGTATGAGAGGATTGATAGTTGTCAGATGAAGTTGAGATTAACTAAGAGTGAAGCTAATACAAACCATTGTTTGAAGGTTATGGATGATAGACCTCTCATACCAACACCTTATGAGGACGACCTATTTCTAATAGGTGCAGACCCTCTCATTTGCAGAAGTAAGAGGGAGTTGGGTTGGATTCCGGTTATGGAATGATAAATTGCAAGCCTGTGATTACCTTGAGGATCTTAACTTTCAGAAGTTATATGGTAGTGATGTCGGACCTAATTTGGGAAATGCCTCTGAGTTTCATAAACTCATTCGCGTTGATGTTCTTTGTGAACTTTTGTCCGGACATATGTTTTGCAGTTAGCATGGTGAGCTCATATTTGGTTGAGCCTCACTAGATTGATGCCAAGAATCTTCTGAGATATCTTCGGGGCACAATCTCTCATGGATTGAGATACACTGCCAGAAATATAAAACTGCATGATTATTCGAATGCTAACTAGGCAGGTAGTGTGGAGGATCCCTAGAGTACTTCTCAGTGCTGGATCTCTTTGGATTCTGCTTCGATATCATGGATGAGCAAGGAAGCTCCATCGTTGTGAGATGATGTATAGGTCGCTACACTTTGTCAAAGCCCCGGGGGAAAGATCAAATCTGTGATTTTCCCAAACGACTTGGAGTCGTCGAGAGACCCTTGTAAAAGGGTCCTGCATGTTGCATACAGTGAGCTCTAGGGGCTTGGGGTACTTACTGGAGCGACATATGACCACAGGGTGACTCATCATCCCCTGTTGGTGCACTTTGTACATGATAAAAGGTTCAACCTTCCCCTGTGACACCCCGTGGCGACTATGGAACAGGATGATTAGTTCTCCTGTGGGCCAGAATGATTCGTTCTCCTGTGGGCCTGGATGATGTGTTCTCCATGGCGATTGTGGAACAGGATGATTCGTTCTCCTGTAGGCCAGGATGATTAGTTCTCCGTGGCATCCACTGGACAAGATGATTCGCTCTCCTCTGGACAGGATGATTAGTTCTCCTATCGAGGCATCCTACCCATACAGTCCGGGACTCATGGGAAGTACCTCTCATCTAATCAATGAGCAGGGAAATGAGAATAGGGACCATAGTAGTACCGATGGACGCATCGTTGTATCTACCGTACTCCTTATGCTAGGATGACCTTCATTGATCTAGGATCAATGATACTGGTCTGGGACTAGTGAGAGTGGTACATACTCTGAAACTGACTTCGGGTCAGTAGAGGACTGGTCTGGGACCAGTGGTACACACTCTGAGACTGACTTCAGGTCAATAGAGGACTGGTCTGGGACCAGTGGTACACACTCTGAGACTGACTTCGAGTCAATGGAGAATGGTATGAGACATTCTCGATCAATTCTTCTTCTTCATGGTTTAGCAGAGCTGAGCAGAACTAAGTAGAGTTGAGCAGAACTGAGCAAAGCTAAGCTGAGCAGAACTGAACAGAGCTAAGCTGAGCAAAGCTAAGCTGAGTAGATCTGAGCTGAGCTGAGCAGAGTTGAGCTGAGCAGAGCTGAGCAAAACTGAGCAGAACTGAGCAGAGCTAAGCTAAGCAGAGCAGAGCAGAACTAAGAAGAGCAGAGCTGAGCAGAATTGAGCAGAGCTAAGCTGAGCAAAGTTGAGAAGAGTTGAGTAGAGCTGAGATGAGCATAGTAAAGCTGAGCAGAGCTGAGTTGAGCTGAGCAAAGCTGAGCCGAGCAGAGTTGAGCTGAGCAGAGCTAAGCAAAGCATAGTAGAGTAGTGCAAGGCACTGATGGCAGAGATAGTACAGTTGGACATATGGATCAGCAGATGGAGTTCTCCCTAGTTGAGAGCGAGTGTTAAAATTGGCAACTAGGGCCAAACTCCATGTGGGTCATCTTATTTATGGCAGTTGATATTTTTATTAGATCCCTCTCATCGAGAGGTGTAGGATCGATCTAAAGATCATCCAATTCCGTTAAGTATTCATGGAGTTATGAATTTATTTGTGTTATAAGACAAATTGTCAAGTCGACCAGCAACTTGTGTAGGCTTAGAAGCCCAAAAGTCATGTCTATTCATCATATACGTTTTAGTATAAATAGGAGAGGACTTGAAGTCATTTTGGAGACACACTCTTCATGTGATCTCCTCCCCTCTACGTCTTTGGGTTTTTGGTGAAGGAGAAAGACACTAAAGTACGCTGGGCTAAACAGGTGATGCCCTAGCCGCAGTAAGCCACAGACTCATGAGGAAATCTAAACGCAGCCAATGGAGACACCTTATATGCAATCAATGGAGACATCTAAAACACAGCAAGGGGACCTGTTCACACAGTCAAAGGAGACATGTTCACACAGTCAAAGAAGCACAGAACTCACATATTTCTCTCTCTGAAATCTCACATGGAGGAGCAGGTTCGTATTAAGTTCTAACTGCACCTCGGCTAGGGTATTAGGTGCAGTCATGTTCAGATTTTGGAAGTAGGATGAGGACGCAGCTGTAATCCATGTATTGGGCCAAGGCATGAAGCCGCAGAGAGCCGCAGCCACAGTCAAGTGGAGTTGCAGTCAAGGTCATGGAGCCGTAGTGAGTTCAGTTGTCTCCTCGGATAGGCTAAGGAATCACAGAACTAAAGCCTATCCATTCTCAGCATGGCAATCTCGGTATGACAAGGAGCAGCCTTGATTTCGATGGCAGTCCTGTAGCAAACTAGTCATTGGACAACAGAGAGACCTTTTCTCTCGGATTAATGAATATTATGCCAAATGTTATCTCCTCTATATTACAGTCTTGCTATGACTCGATGATGAGATAAGGGTTCGATGAAGAGATCCTTGGCATACATATCATCACAGTATTCAGATCTATAATAAGGTAGTCTCAACATGTTTCGAAGAACAGTGACAAGGATCGTAGTCTTGATCCTGACTTAATTGCAAACACAGTAATTATAGATCATGATCATATATATATATATATAATGATGATGAATGAGACAACATGATGGTGAATGAGACAGCATGATGATGAATGATGCAGCATGATGGGCATATTAGTAAGGAGTAGCATGATGATGGGAGCAGATGGGAACAGCTCAGTGACTAGGTGCAGCACAGTGACGGGTGCAACATGAGTACAAGCTGCAACACTATGTTAGGTGAAGCCGTCACCTTGGAGAATCAGTTGAAGCAGAATGTCTTCAACTGATCTCATGTATCATCATTATAGGAGATGATCTATGCTCAAATCTAGATAAGTCAAAGTGTTGACTTCTATTGTAAATGTACTATCTCCCTCTCTGCTGAACTTTGAAGAACATAAAAGAAGAATTGATCAAGGGTTTCCCCACATTGGGGTTTGTCCCTAGCTAACGCCACATCTTGTGTCCTCTTGTCTTGGCTTTTCTTCTGTGATTTATGTTTATGTTCTATCTGCAGTTTACTTTAATGCTGATGTGATTGCTAACTGTGAAAATTAAATAAATTGCTCTAGCATAGAACATACCTAAAATTAACAATAGTTGACTGCCATGCTTCACCCATCTTTCATGCTTCTCTATGATGATGTTACAAGCTCTTGTTTTCAATGCTTTTATGATGCCATGATGTATCCCATCATTTTTCTTAGTGAATCATGATAGCCATATCTTACAATAGAAGACTTAGGAACTTGAAAAAAACTTAGGTGAGGAAGACTATCTCAGTGATAGTAGAAATCTCTTACTTCCTCTTTCTTGGACTTCTTTTCAACTTCCTCCATTTCTTCGATGATATGGGCTTCTTATCTTCCTCTTTTGTTATTGTCCTACTTGATCTTAGGACAATCTCTTTTGTAGTGCCCATATTATTGACAGTGGACACCCATAGCATTGAATCTTAGCCATGTCCCTTTTCTTTTTGAGAACTAGACTTTCCAAATTTTCCCTTTCTTCTTGTCATTGTAACATAAGCTCGACTTTGCTACCCTGCTCCCACATCACATTTGGCCTTTAGTTTAGACTCTTCAATCTTGCATAGAGACCATAGATCCTGGAATGGAGTGGCTTCTTTCTTCCCATAAATACTTGAAGTAAAGTTACCCCATTTCTCTGATAGTGATTTAGTACAATTGTAGTCATTTCTCTATCAGACATGACTTCTCCCAGATCTTGAAGTTGATCCCTGATTTCCGATATCCTCATAAAGTATGAGGCTATTCCATCTTCCCTTGACATCTTTAGCTTGTAGAGTTCTTGCCTTGATGAGACGACTTCTCTAGCAATGCTTATGCAATACAACTCTACCAGTTTTTCATAGATTTCTTTTGAAGTTTCGAGTTTTGATACATATGGGATGAGGGGATCCTTGATGGATTCTATGAGAATCCTTTGAGCCCTAACTTCCTCTTTCATATACTTTGCAAGTGCTTGAGCATCTTCCTTTACTAGTTTGGTGATTGATCCTTTGACATGTTCCATAACCTCATTTTCAATGAGATTCAGATTTGTCCTTTTCTTCCATGCAAGATAGTTTGAAGCCCCAACCAATTTGTTGCTTTCCTTGAAAAAAGACACTTTGACAAATTCAAATATGGACATAAATATACTTACTTGATAAGATGCTCCTTCTCCTTGCGGCTTCCTTGATGTTCATGATGATATAGAGAATGGAAAACTTCTCCTTGATGACGATAGTTTTCTTTAAGAATGATCCTTGATCACACAGAGAGGGAGATCGCTTTGGATCCTTTGATGATGGAGTCAATGATTACTTCTTGATAATGTCTTCAATGTTAAGGACCTTGCTTCAATGAAAGGGAGATTGCCTTAGAATCTTGACGTCAACGTCCTTAGTCTTGCTTTTCTGGAAAGTAGCTTGATATATAATTCCTTTAACTTGAGTAGGGTCTTTGAGGTCTTTTGAGATGTCTTGAGAGTTCCAAGACTTCTTCCTAGTGTGGACTTCTTCTTTAATCTAGGGTTTTGTCACTTCCTTGTAGATCTTGACTTTGCTAATGATATTCTCAATTCGCTTTGATGCCTTCCTCGAGATTTGATCCTTAGTGTCCCTTGATAAGATGCCCTTCCTTGACTTTGTTACCTTAGCTCTGATACCATGTTGATAAATCTAGGGCATAGCTATTAGATGATTTTATCTTCTATTGATAACTACTTGTGAATGCTTTTTATTTCTTAGATTAGGATTTTCTTTTACTTATGTTATTACAGTGTTATTCTTCATCAAACAGCTACCAATGCATAAACCATAAAGAGACAAGAGACACAGAATATAGGCGAACAGCCAGGGCCAAAACCTCTCCCACTTGAGAGGAACCTGAACAAATTCTTCTTCTTATAGAGACTTCAATTGACGAATACCAAGTCCAAGACCCTTGAACCATTTTCCACTCCAAGACCAAGACACAAAGCTTCCTCTTCTTCCTTGAGTCAACAATAGTCAAACCCTTTGCTTCTTCTTCTTTCTCGGCTATCCTTTAGAATTTCGCCCCCTTGATTTAGGTCTGCAACTTTCAGTTCTAAATCAAAAACCCTAACTCATATAGTTGACCAACATTGACCCTTAACTACCCTCACTTTAGAAGGAGTCTTCTTATTGATAATTCGACTTCCTTTTGACTTGTCCTTCTCCCAATTTGGTTACCTTGGATGACTGTAACCTTCTCGACCTATATGCATCAGATGATTCCTTTCTTCTCCGCACATGTGACAGAAGAACATCCCTAAAAACAGGCCTGAAACAAATCCGAAAATGATGCTAAGGACTTTGCTCTCCTTCCTTTCTTCTTCGCGAATGATTAGGCTTCTTCCCAAGTGATCTTCACACTTCTTGATTTCAGACCTGCTTGACAGAAAATTTGTGTGCCAAATGAAATCCGAGCTTCCCTATTTATTGTTGTTTCCCCATCAATTAGGCCAACTTGTTAGAGGGTGAGCCAACATGTCATTTGGTGAAGATCTTTTATTCCATCTTGTAGCCGGCTTGTAGGAGGTGTCTTTGCTTGGCCTTGGAGGGCCTTCTTATACATTATATGACTCATTAAAAAATGTAACATGCCCAAGAAGGGTCCTTCATACATGACATGGACTCAAATTGACTTTTATGACTTGATGACAAAACCTAAAGACTCATAATGGGAGCCATAGCTAGAAATAAAATTCCTTGCTCATGAAACCCATGAGACAAGCATTACAATAATAATTTTATTTTTCTTATTTACATCAATTACATAAAATCACTATTACACATGTCATTATGAAGACTGAACCTAGTTACACTTTTCAACACAAGAGCAGCAGATTGTGTACCAGATTCTAGAGAAGGACGAAGGTTGAGTGAGTTGCCCAATTGAGATGTAGCAGGCAGTGTGAGTACTGGTAAAGGACATCTAGAGGAAAGCAATAAAAATATGCATTTCCTGAGGAACGTAGAGTAGCAGAAGCAAGGCCAAACAGGGAAGAGAAGGAGATTTCCAATTTCAATCTTCAATCGTTTGAGTTTTGCAGAGATGGCCACAGCAGGTCTCAAAGATCAAGATAGACATGACAAAGCCTCAAACTTTCGTGTTTGGAAGGCTAGGATGCAATTCCTTTTGGATGAGCATGGCCTGAAAGAGTTCGTGACAACAGCCATACTTGTACCGACAGATCCTATCCAATTTCATGAGTATATAGGGGATATGGCCAAAGTGAAGAGGATGGTCTTGGATGGAGTCTGAGATCATATTGTTCCTCATATTGCAAAGAAGGCAACAACAAAGGACATGTGGGATGTCGTTGTGGAGCTCTACCCGGATCCATCAGAGAATCGTAAGACGATTCTAAAGGAGAAGCTGAGGACCACAAAGATGCAGAAGGGTGAGGATAACTCCCTACCTCACCAAAATTCAGAATGTCCAAGATGAGCTAGCAAATGTAAGGGAGAAACCAGAGGACAGTGAACTTTTGTGAATTGCTCTAAATGGGTTTACCAAAGAGTGAGCAACATTTGTCCAAGGAATTACTGAATGAGACAAATTGCCAGATTGGGAATGTCTTTGGAGCAACTTCACACAGGGGGTGCTTAGACTCAGTCTTGTCTAGGGCACTACCAGTAGCAGTAGCAAAGGGCCAAAGGTTGAGAAGGAGGAGGAGAATGTATCCCTTGCTAGTAAGGGAAAGGCAAAGAAGGGTCCCACTTAGGGACAAAGTTCAAATGGAGGCGAAAAGAAGAATAAGGATTTGTCAAAGATCAAATGCCTCAGATGTGGTGAGTTTGGTTACTACAACACCCAGTGTCCCGAGAAAAAGAAAAAAAAGAAGGGCGAGCGGCAAACCGTAGCTTCACAGAGAGATGAGTTGACCTCTAGGTTGGAGGAGTTTGCATTGATAGCAGCTATATCTCCAGATGGAGGAGGAGTGTGAGGCATCAGAGTTGCAGGATTGGGCAGGGTCTAAGTAGGACAACATCAGACATGTGTTTCCTCTTGGATCATTACCTTGGCTACGTTGAGATTTGGTAGCTTGGGAGGTACTCCAAACCCTAGGGTTTATAGCTTGGAGATTGGAGCACCACAAAAATTCTTCGTGGGCTTAGAACCTAGGATGTGGACTTTGTACCCAAGCTTGTGGGTGTGAAACCAAGTGGACATTGGGTGATTTGACACATGGAGGTGTTAGAGGACCCTTAAAGGAGAAAGGGGCAGTGAAAATCACTCAAATTGGAGCTCTAGAAGTGGAGATAATAATTTATTTGTGTCACTGTTGGACTTCAACAAGGAGAGATCGGGTCGGCTAGTTGTTAGGAGGCCCCATGACAACTTAGACAAGCCCATAAGGGAAGTCATTGAAGCCCTTGAGAAAGGTATAAATAAAGGGTAATGTTGGAGGTCTAAACACACATCCTAGAGCAACACATAAGCAACTCGCACAAGGAGAAATATCTCAGACTTGGTCGCAAATCTTAGGTGCTTAGCAAAGGAGGAGGACGGGTCTATTTTAGGGCTCAACTCTCATGATTGTTAAGCCAATTTAAGGAGCACTCCAGGCTGAGGAGAAGGGTGTTGTTCTAGGCATAATTTGAGGTGGTTTCTCTTGTTTGAACATGCCGAGAAGATCACAGATTTGTGGAGACTAGGCCGAGCTCCTATAGTGATTGTTTGGAGGGCCAAATAAACCTAAACAGGGTATTGTAGGTGTCTACCAAGACAACAAGTGGCATAGGCTTATAGATTCAAAGAAGCCGCAGTGTTTTGTGGGAGATTTGGTCACAGATGGAGGGTTGATGTGGGCTACAAGTGTACCCTAACCAGTGATCAAACTTCAGGGGCATGAATAACAGTTTATGAGGTATGGTATTTCTCCTTTGTTGCTAGGTGTTGGGTCCTAGTTTGGACCAGGTTGGATGGTTTTGTATTGGCCACTTAAGGACTTTTGGAGGGCAGCATCAAAGTGGACCAAGTGTAGCCTAGAGTAGCACCTTGATGGACTAAGGTGCCAACTAGAAGAGGTAGAGAACTAGAGCTCAAGTTTTGGCCAGCCAAGAGCAGTTGTTGTTCTAGCCCGTGTTTATTGTTGGAGAAGAGACATTAGACAGTGGGAAGAAGTCCCTAAATAATTGTGGAGCAGCAGTGGGCAAGAAGTCTCAAAGTGTTGTGGCCTTGAAGGACGAAGGAGCAACTAGTAAGCGTGAAGACCCTATGTGTTGATTATAAATGGACTTGCTATCAGCTAGAGGGCAGATTGGAGAGCCGAGTTTAGTGGCTTAGAGGAGTTGGTGCATTGATAGAGGCAGGTGCTACAGAACGGAAGCAAAGGACCTATAGAAACCACTCGAAATTTGCAACTGCTAATGAAATCATACTCAGATCAATAGACACAAATTTCTTCTACTAAATTTTGTGGAAGGAAAACTGACAATAGAAACACATGCAATAATTCAATCACAACGAACATTTTTTTTACTGGGGAATCCAACTAGGAAAAACCCCTCCTCTATTTGTATTATATCAAATGAGAAAAATGATCTATTACAATGATAGCTTCAATGCTTGAAGCTCACTCTGCACTTGCAATACTGATCTCCTCCTGAGTTTACTCTGGCCAACACTTAGCCAAAATAGACGACCTGCTTCCTCTTATTTCCTTGTGCAATTCCTACTCTTAATGAATAGGGAAGTTGTTATTTCCTTGCGCAAATCCCAAGAGAAATGGCTCACTTGCTACATGCAAACACTGTACACTCACTAGTATACAATAATGATTACAATTATGCCTTTGTCCTCCACTCCACTAGGCAATTAGAATTTGATCCAGATTGGATCATTATATTGTTTTTCATGCATCTCAATGCATTCGGAGTGGAAAAAGTGGAGGAATCGGCTCATGGGATCGTCTTATCGGTGGGGGACCCAATTTGGCAAAACGGGGTCTGATAACTTTTGGGAGCGTTTTGAGGCATCAAATGACATTTTTTTTGGGGTAAAACTTTGTAACTTTAGCGTAGCACATTTCATGTAGTTCTACACACAGATATCTTTCCAACGGAGCAAGGAGCATGTCAATCGGAGTTCATATGCAAAATTTATGCCACTCAGAAGTTGACCTTCCTATTTTCATACCTATAATTCGGGAGGATGCCGCGTCAAGCCCCATTATTCATGGAAAAGGGGCTAGCCACATATTTTTGATGTAAAAGGATCTAGAAGAGTCTATATTGTAACTCCAGTTAAGAGTTCATATAGTCAAAATTAACCACTAGTAGGCTATCGAGTTGTGTTATAACTGGGCCACTAGGAGGAATAGGCATTCCATTCTTTCGAGAACATTTTGTTCCATAGTTGAGCGAAGCGGCCTCACCTTCCAGCTGGGTTTTCACTCTAAAGGGTTTCCCAGACCATATTTTGTGTCTTATGTGTGTGTGTGAGCTTATTTTTTCATTCTCTATTTTTTTGCATAATTTTCATTCGCATGCATACAATAATTACAGTTATATCTACAGATCTTGAAATTTAAACTGCAATAGTGTAGAATTTTGAAATTTCTAATATAATATTATCAGATCTATTGTGATGAACTGTCCAGTAGAATATCCATGGCAATTTACAAATCATTTGGTATCAAAGTAGGTTTCTTTGGGTATTTTGTGGAGATTGCAGGGATCTAGATCATCAGGGCAAAAAATCGTAAAACCTTAATCATCGCCGACGAATCTATAAACGAACCTCGTGATCTTGCAGACGTGAGGTTTACACGGTTGGAACAACAAGTCACAGATATCAACCGCAATGTAAGGCTCATCGTGGCAGCCTTGAATAGAAAGCTAGGGATATTTGGAGAAGATGGGGGTTCGAATGCAGAGGACAAATTAGAACATGGATTAGAAGATCAGGTAGAAACGGAGAACCAGTCGAAGAAAGGACCCGAAAAAGATCAACCCAATTCGAGTGTCGTGAACCAATCACAATCCCTGTTTAAAATGGAAAAAAAATCGATATCAAGTCATACCACGGTGAGATCAACATTCTGAAGCTGAACCATTGGTTGCAGCAACTGGAAGTTTATTTCAGCATCCATCAGATTGAGGGAGGACAAAAGATCTCATTCATGCAACTGAAATTAGAGGGCCATGCACTGACTTGGTGGGAAAGCCACACGGAAACACTAAGGTTGGAGGGAGAACCTCTAGTGAATAAGTGGGAAGATTTCAAAACCCTCATTAAGTCACAGTTTTATCCCATTGGGTACGTGGAGGACCAGTGGATTCGATGGCATTACTTCAGTCAAAAGTCAAGCCAAAGCATGCAGGAGTACACCACGGAATTCAAAAAGGTAGTTATAATGTTGGGTATCTCTCCAAAGAACCCAGATGTACTACTTAGGTATTTGGGGGGTCTACACTGCCATCTGCGCGAGCAAGTGATGTTGTTCAAGCCCAAATTTGTGGATGAGACTTGTGTACAGGCACAATACCTGGAAAACATGGGCCTAAAGAGAGCACAATCAAGTGGATCAAAGCAGAAGGAGCAACAAGATGCTTCTAAGGAGGGGAAGAAGAAGAAAAAAAGGGGAAAATAAAAAAAGGCGGCAACCACAGCTCACTAGTGTAAAGATCCCAACAACCACTGCAACATTGATGACTATACAGAGGAGAAGTGTTGGAAGTTGCATCCAAAGCTAAACCCAAAGAACAAGAAGAAAGATAACAAGAAGAAGAATCTCATGGCCACGAATTCGAGCAACCAAGTTGAAAGTAGTTTGGGCGTGGATGAGAAGATCGTTTGTATGTCAATGTAGAAGGAGGTGAATCCGAGTAGCCTTCAACAACAGGAAGAGAAAGAAATGACCAAACTCTTCCATATAAAGATACAGGTCAAGAAGACAAAGATTGATGCTCTATTTGACTCAGAATCGCAAGCGAATCTCATTGCAGCAGAGTTGGTCAAGAATTTGGGGTTGGAAGTTCGTGATCATCCAAAACCATATCCACTGGGATGGGTAAATAAGGATGCAACGCTGAAGGTAACAAAACAGTGTATAATTTGATTTGTTGTTAGTGCTAATTTTATTGATGAAGTAGATCTAGATTTGGTTCCCCTTGATGTATGTGGAGTCATGTTTGGGAGTCCATATATGTACATGCATGATGCAATATTCATGAGAAGAGCCAACCAGTATTGGCTCGTCAAGGATGGAAAATCATTCAACATTAGCACGCACAAAGGCAAGTCGAAAATTTCATTGGTAGGTGCCAACCAAGCCAAGAAATTGATCAGTTCCAGCAAGAAGTATGTTTTATTATTTTTAAGAGAAATTTAGTCTGTAGACGAGTTAATAAGAGGCAAGACATCCCTGGAGGGGTTTACTAAGAAACAGAAACAACAACTGGAGGAGTTGCTACAGGCATACAAGGATGTGTTTTGAGAGCCTAAAGGACTACCCACCCAAGAGGGGAGTGGAACATGAGATCCAACGATTTCTAGACTCCCCCTTGCCGAATAATGGGTTGTACAGACAATTTGTTATAGAAGCAAGTGAGGTGAAGAAACAATTGCAGCAATTGCTGGAACAGGGTGTCATTCGACCGAGTACATCACCATGTGGGTCACCCATCATCATTGTGCCAAAGAAGGATGGGACTTGGCAAATGTGTATAGATTACAGGGTGTTGAACAAAATCACGCTAAAGAACAGATACCCCCTGCCCAGGATAGATGATTTGTTGGATCAATTGCAGCAAGCAAAATACTTCACCAAGCTGGACTTGAAGTCTGGATATGACCAGGTTCGAGTCAAAGAAGAAGATACATGGAAGACCGCCTTCAAAACCAGGCAAGGTTTGTATGAGTGGTTAGTTATGCCATTTGGCCTATGTAATGCACCAACTACGTTTATGAGATTAATGAATGATGTATTGCGCCCTTTTATAGATTCATTTGTTATTGTCTATTTGGATGATATACTAGTATATAGTGCTACCTAGGAGGAGTGTATTTCACATTTGATGCAAGTGCTGGAAACATTGAAGAAGCACCAACTACTAGCAAATCTCAAGAAGTGTGAGTTTGCGCAGCAGTCCTTGGTGTATTTGGGGTATGTGATCAGTGGAGGAGAATTGAAGATAGATCCTTCCATGATGGAGGCCATCATGAAATGGTCGGTGCCTAGTAATGTTTCTGAGGTCAAGAGTTTCATTGGGGCAACACAGTACCTGAGGAAATTCATAGCCTTGTTTTCAGCGGTAGAAGCACTGCTCCACACCATTATAGCAAGTGGCAAGAGTTTCTAGAGGGGAAAAGGTAAGCAGAAGGGGTTTGAAGAATTAAAGAAGAAGATCAGTCAAGCACCAGTTTTGGCATTACCAAACTTGAAGCGGCCCTTTGAAGTGGAGACAAATGCGAGTGGATATGCAATGGGAGTTGTCTTGATGCAGGGAGGAAGGCCTGTATCCTACTATTATGAAGTATTTCATGGGGCAATTCTTAACTACCCTACCTATGATAAGGAGCTCTATGCCATGGTGCAAGATGTGAAGAAGTGGAAGCACTATCTGATGGGAAAGGAGACAGTAATCCACACAAATAACCAGTCAATACAATACTTGCAAGCTGAGAGTAAGCTACAAAAAACTAGGCATTACAAGTGGATGGGGTTTTACAGCAGTTTCATTTTGTGATCAAGTATAAGAAGGGTAGCACAAACAAGTTGGTTGACTTGCTGTGAAGGCCACCCACATCAAAGATCACAGCTTTGGGGACTCTTATGCACACGAAGCCATTCACCCATGATGCATACAAAGAGGCATATTCAAAGGATGAGGACTTCAAGGAGGTGTATCAATAATTGCAGAGTCAGAGTCATGTGTACATTGGCGATAACACCATTGACTACCATCTCCACAATGTCTTACTCTACAGATTGGATAAGTTATGTGTTCCTAAAGGTGAGTGATTGCAACTGATTAGAGAGGCTCACACCTCCAAGGTTACAGGGCACTTTGGTGTAGGGAAGACCATGGCTAACTTGCGTAGGTATGTGTATTGGCCCAAGATGCAAGAGCAGGTAGCTAGGTTCATAAGAGGGTGCATGCTTTGTTGTACCAACAAGCCTAGTAACAGGAAATAGGGTCTATATCATCCCTTACCTGTACCTACTCGTCCTTGGGAAAGCATTTCTATGGACTTTGTGGGAGGTTTACCGACAACCAGGAAGGGACATGACTACCTGTTCGTGGTAGTTGACAAGTTCAACAAGATGTGTGTTTTTATGCCCTGTAAAAAGACCATCAGCAGGAAAGAAGCAGCAAACTTGTTCTTTGGACAGGTCTGGGTGCACTCTGGGATACCAAGGAGCATCGTTTCAAATAGGGATACAAGATTTCTTAGTGCATTTTGGACTACAATGTGGGAGAATATGGACAAAAAGTCGAAGAGATCTACAACATTCCATCCACAGATAGATGGGTAGACAGAAGTAGTCAACAAGAATTTGGTGCAGCTTCTGAGGGGATACAATTAGAAGCATTCGAAGACTTGGGATGAAAATATGGTATACATACAACATTCTTACAACAGAGCAGTCCACACTTCTACAAGAAAGTTCCCATTTGAAACTTGTTTTGGATGTTTTCCACCTTCACCTTTGGATATTACAAATGGGCAGCAAGGAGGAGTGGGGAAGATCTTACAGGAGATGCTTTGACGGCCAAAAAATTTATAGAGAAAATCAGGCAAATCCAATTACAAGTACAAGAAACATTGCAAAAGTCACAGCAGAAGTATAAGACCAGGCATGATCAACATAGAACAGAGAAATCATTCAAGGTGGGAGAGAGAGTATGGCTATAGTTGAACAACGAGAGGTTGCAGGGGCCTGGTAAGAGAATCAAGGCTCTGAGGTACGGTCCCTTTGAGATACTGGAAAAGGTGGGTGATAATGCCTATAGACTCAGTTTACCACCATATATGCGCATTTACTCAGTTGTGAATGTGGAGAATTTGAAACTCTATGAGCCTTCCATGCTAGATCAAGAAGAGGAACAGGCCCTACCTTCAGTGGAGGATTTGGCACCCGATGCTCAGGCAAAGTTGACAGAAGATGCAGTTTTTCAAAAGAGGTCCAGACCTACAAGACAGGGGCAGCATGACCTTTGGCAGATTGGGTTGAAGGGACAACTTCCAAGCAAAGCTAAGTGGTAGACCAAAGAGAAGGTGGAGGAAAAATTTCCTCACCTCATTCAGTGAAAGCTTTTGGGGACCAAAAGTCTCCCAAAATGGGGAGGTGTGATCCAAATTGGATCATTATATTATTTTTCATCCATCTCGATGCATTCAGAGTGGAAATAATGGAAGAATTAGCTCATGGGACCGTTTTTACCAGCAGGACCCAATTTAGCAAAACTGGGTCTGAAACCTTTCAAGAGCGTTTTGAGGCATCAAATGACATTTTTTAGGGGTAAAATTTTGCCTCTTTAGCACATCACCATTTCATGTTGCTCTACACACAGAAATCTTTCCAACGGCACAAGAAGCACGTCAATCGGAGTCTGTATGCAAAAGTTATGACACTCAGAAGTTGACCTTCTTGTTTTCACGCCTATAATTCGGAAGGATGTCACGTTAGCTCCCATTATTCATGGAAAAAGGGGCTAGCCACGTGTTTTTGATGTCAAAGAATCTAGAAGATTCTATATTGTAACTCTAGTTATGAGTTGATGTAGTCAAAATTAACCACTAGTAGGCTATCAAGCTGTGTTATAACGACCCACAGCAGGAGGAAGAGGCATTCCATTCTTTTGAGAGCATTTTGTTCCATAGCTGAGCAAAGATAGCCAGGAGAGATAGGAGCTAGAGCACACAGAGAGAATTTGTGCACTGTAGGAGCCCAAGGGCCACATGCATTACTTCTTTGTACCTACAACCTTATTTTCCAAACAGAGAAAGAGAGCGAAGTGGCCTCACCTTCTAATTGGGTTTTCACCCAAAAGAGTTTCCCACAGTATATTCTATGTCTTATGTGTGTGTGTGAGCTTATTTTGTCGTTCTCTATTTTTCTGCATAATTTCCATTTGCATGCATGCACTAATTATAGTTAAATCTACAGACCTTGAAGTTTAAATAAACTGTAATAATGTAGAATTTTCAGATTTCTACTATAATATTATCAAATCTGTTGTGACGATCTATCCAGTGGAATATCCATGACATTTTATGGAACGTAATTGTATGCGCAACTAGGGCTATTTTTAGTAAATTGACTAGTTAACTGAGAGATCAGTGAGTTAACAATAGTTACAACTACTCAACTCAACTCATACTAACTCTATTCTAGACTAGAGCTCAGATAACTGACTTTCACTATATATAACTCCACTAGATTGCTAGATCTTAGCAATCAACTCATGCACAACTCTACTTCTTTCCCACAAACTCAAATTGACTGACTTAACTGAGTGACTTTGCCATGTCACTCCTACTAACTGCATGTCAACTCATCCTGCTAAAGTGGAAATTCGAATTTCTCCATTCGACTAAGGCACAAGTCAAATGTGAAAGACTATCTTTGGAGACATGACAATAGACTATGGATCCAAAAATGTGAAAGTGGTAGACATCTGGCTTCCTCCCAAAGAAAGCCTCTTCAAGTGTAATCATTCCAAGAATTTTGTGAGGGCTCTTGTTCTGCAAGTAAACAGTTGTATTGCAAGCTTTTGCCCACAGGGATAGTGGCAATCCTTGGTCATGCAACATTTCTCTAGCAGCTCCTACCATACTTCTATTTTTCCTCTCTACAACCCCATTTTGTCGTGGATTGTGGGGCGCATTCAACTCGCTTCTAATACCCTCCTTGGCATATAAACATTTGAAGGCATTAGACACCTACTCTCCTCCATTATCACTTTTCAGGGATTTAATTTTCTTACCAGGCTCATTTTCAACTAAGGCTTTAAATTCAACAAACTTTGAATAAACCTCATCTTTCTTATTCATGAAACAGATCGAACATTTGTGGGAAAAATCCTCTATGAAAATCACATAATCCCTGTTCTTTGCAGTTGAGACTGTGGAAAATGGTCCACACAAATCTAAGTGAACTCACTCCAAGATGGCTCCAGCTCTGCTACTCTCGACACTGGAAGGAGGATTTAACATATTTTCCAAGAGTGCATCCCTTGCAAACATCATGTTGATCAAGGGTGAATTTTGGAAGTCTAGTGGTGATCTGTTGCATTATTTTCGAAGCTCCATGGTGTAGGTGTTCCATGTGCCTATGCCAGAGATATCCAACATCTCGAGCCTGAACATGTTTTGCCTTGCTACTCAATGCAGCACATGCATCCACCTCTAGCTTGTAGAGATTTTTAACGCGAACACCAATTTGTTTTACTTGTTTAGTAGCAACATGCTTCAGACATTCCTTCCCTTTACTGAACACCACATCATATCCTCTGTCTTCAAGTACTGCTACAGAAACTAAGTTTTTCTTCAAACTAGACACATACATTACATTCTTTAGGTGAAGATGGGACCCTGACTCCCTCTCAAAGGTGACAATGCCAATCCCTTTAGTGCTATACCTCCCATAATCTCCAAGCTATATGTGTAATTGTAGGTCCTTCTCCTCTAAGCTATTGAAGAACTCCTCATTTCCTATCATATGAAATGAAGCACCAGAGTCTAAGTACCATACACTACCTTGTACAATACTTGCCATACAAGCAATGAGAGTGAAATGCAACTCAAATTGTGATGTGAGAGCATCTCCTCCTACTCCTGTTGTAGCCTATAGGATTCTTACTGGACTTCTTGTGTGGACACTTGGTTTCATAGTGTACATACTCATGGCAATGAAAGTATTTAATTTTATTGAGGTCTTTCTTCTTGCCATGGTTCTGATTGGATTTTTCCTTGCCTTGGGTTTTCTTGCCTTTGGCTTTCTTTCCTTTGCCTGTTAAAGCAAAGTTTTGTTCTTCATCAGTTCTGGATGTGAACCCACCACCTATTGGTAGTATCCATAAGAGAAAAAAATTATCCTAGATGGTCCTCAGCCAACAGCTAGCAGCCCTTTGCAGCCACCAGATAGCTCGATGTGCCACTATCTCCACCACCTAAGCCAGCCATATGTTCCCTCGCCCATTTGTCATGATCGTATGTTTGAAGGTGAGCCTTCCAACCCCGAAGGTATGGCTTCTCATTGTGTAGTTGGATATTTTTCTTTACTTATCATGGGCACTTTTGAGCATGGATTAGTTGGGGGATTTGGTGGAAAGAGTGGGCTTGGTTTGTACTTTTGTCTCCTCTATCCAATTTGATGGTTAACCTTGTATCCTAGCCTAGTGGAATCTCCTTTATTGGATACTAGCTTTACAAGTCGAACTACATGAGAAACCCCAATTTTGGTTGTGTGGTCCCGCTCCCCGATACCATATACATCACTCCCCTCCGCTCATTATAACCCCATTCAACATATTTCCCATTCGGGTCCACATTTGTCCATTGGGTCCACAAGGAGTTAGTTTTCCCCCTCCCCTTGTCCACACCTTGGGTCAGGCCTGGAACAATAATGTACCACAAAATGTAAAAGATGGTCGGGACATACAAATTTAGCACGTGGGAAAAAGCCAAACATGAGCTCTACCCCTATCATTATGGCCATCACCCTGGTTCCTAAGGCCCCTTATATCGACCCCTTGCATCATAAAGGAACCCATGATTGTCCCAACCGCTGGTGGGCGATGATATGCCCCACCTTAAGGGGGTATTCACTGCTATATCTTACACATCATTCTCTCATCCCCCAGAGCCCCGAGCAGTGATAAAAGAAAAATAAATAAAACGCAGAAGGCATATGAAGAAGGGTGGAAAAACAAAGGTCGGGGTAACTCATGTACCACAATTGCTGTCTCCTACATTCATACACCCAAGTGTGGGCTTCCCTTATTATAACTACCTTAGTACTGTCGCATGTGGCTTGGAGCCTTCCCCTGATGCCCCACTCCATTCCATCATTATATCACATGCCACCTGTCATCTGATCGATGTACCATGGACATGTCACTCCCCTTAGAGGTTGAAACCACCTAATAGGGTATGTGATTAACCTTCTTCTTAAACATGGAGACACTTGTACGTTCTAAAGCCCACTATGGAAGGGCATGCCACTATGAAGTGCCCACTTGGATCCATGATTTGTAAGCTCATTTACTCAATTGCACTAATGTTTGATTACACTGGAAGGTGAGGGGATGCATTGGATCTTATACATGATTGCAGGTGGATCTTCATCTTGGGTTTGGTCACCCTATACAGAGTCCAAGCCCTCCAAAGGGTCATATGGGCATTTGTAGGGTGAGCGTTGAGAGCCATGGGCCTCTACCATAGCAAAGAGAAGATTGCCACTTCATGAGATCCTTCAATTCTACTCATTGCTTGCTCGTGTTCCACCTATTTGACGATGATGATGCACATCGACCACCTTGCCTAGCCGGCTACACCCTTGCACCACACACTTGGCAGTTGATCCAGGGCCCAGATGAAGATGTGTATCATTATGGGAGACAGTGGAAGGGCATGCATCATTCTTCCAGCACTTACAAATGGGATAAGGGCTTGTTCGATCCATTCGGAGACCCATGAAGATGTTTTATGCCCCCCATAGCCACTTGGGGGCACCACTAGTCAGCTTGGATATCAAGGGGCCACCCCTTTTATAACTATGTTTGGATCTCATTTGTTCATCTTGACACACATTGGAGTCCACCAGTCCTCCTCAACGGCCCTTCGCCCTATTGTATCTATCATTTTGCCCTCTTGAGAGGCTTATTTTTGTTATGGAGCTATCTTAGTGGGCTTGTCACCAAGTTATGTTAGTTTTTCACATTATTTAATTAGTTGGGACATTATTAGGCTTAATTAGGCAATTTGAACCCCTTAAGGAGGATATA
Source organism: Pinus taeda (assembly GCA_000404065.3). NCBI lineage: Eukaryota > Viridiplantae > Streptophyta > Pinopsida > Pinales > Pinaceae > Pinus > Pinus taeda. The sequence goes on from APFE030596220.1 coordinate 110,228, forward strand.
TATTGATGTGATTAACATTTCATTTGATTATCACTTGGATTTGGATTATCTCTTCTTGAGAATTTTGCTAGGCTTATTAATGGACGAATTGGAATCTTGATGCATTTCGATTTTTGGAAAGGCTTGTCTTTAATCTTGGAGCTTTGATTTTTTTTTGTCTCTATTGATGGTTGGAAGATTCAGCTAAACTTGTGTCTTTTTCATGGTTTATTTCTCATTTTTGTCACTTGTACATGTATGAAGAATTTTCGCTCATGAAGTTGGTGTAGCTACCTTAAAGAAATGTGAATTTTTTGATCTTATCTTTGTGAGGGTTTTTCATATGTCTCATGCATGGTATAGTGAATGAATGCCTTGATAAGTCATCAATTGCCACATCAAAGAAGTATAAATTTTCCTAGTAACTTAGTTTTTGCCTCTAGGGCCATGCGAAGTTGTTGGGGAACTCCTTGATTGGGTATAAGGATCTCTAAACATTGAATCTCATTGACTCCATTCTCCCACTAGGCTAGGCACTCGTCTAGTCCTACGTGATCACCAAACGAAGATCTTTCTCACCTCCTCTCTTCTTTTTCTAAGCCCTAACCTAGGGGCATCACACGAAATCAATTGTAGCCATTCAAAATTGATAAAACTTAATCATGAACTACGTTGGTGTGCCCATGATAGGTCCTCCAATTTTGAAGCCATTACGACAGTGGAATCTCAAGTTATCCCAAGCCCTAGCTCGTGAACCATTTCTCCCTAGGCTTCCTTTGGTTAGTGGCTTCATTAAAGATCATTGCATTTAAAATCCAAGTCAAATCCTATCTCTTTGATTCTTTTCTCCTCCTTCACTTGGTCAAGTCCATTTGTTTGAAGTTTCACCCCAAACCTTGACCTCGTTTGGGTCCACTAGGACTTCTTTGTGGTCCCGCAACCTTGTCACTCCAATTTCACAAGGATTTCTTAGAAACCCTATTCTTCTAGGATTCTTTGGTCTAGGGCTCCACATATCAAGAAATACTCGTCAAGCCTAAGTTTAGGTCTCCATCTAGCCCTTCTTGGAGAGCCATTCATCTTGCTTCTAAAGCAAGCAATCCCTATCATTAGAGTCTCTCCTTTGAATAAGCCCTTGGAATCACTACCTGTACACCATTGATATATTTCTCATAGTGGTTTCCTTAATACCGGGACTCCTCCCATCGGTGAAAGTCTGTAAAGAGCAGGGAGCTTTAGCTAAGGTGACAGTGGGCTATTGCTCCATTGTTGCCACTTGACCTAGTAGTTGCTCTATAGGAACTCCTCCTAGGACCACTGCTAGATTGAGCGGTAACAATACGATCTCTAGTGTTTCCTCTAATCTCCTCCTGCACCAAGTCAAACCAAAGTCTCTCCCAATCTGGGAGCTTGTCTCTTTCATTTACTGAATCCTGATAGTTGTGCCAGGACTTTGGAAGACCAAGGAGTGCTAAGCTCGCAAGTTCAGATGGTGGCACATTCTCTCCAACGCCTCCAAGTTCATCTCTCACCTGAGTGAATCTGGATAGGTATTGAACAATAGTTTCATTTTTATTCATTTGAATGTTCCTAAGCTTATTTTTCAATGTCAGCTTCCTAGCATCACTGGCAACTATTGCTTTGGAATAGGTTTATGAGAGTTTTCCACATTGCAAAAGCAGTCTCCTTTCCATGCAAATTCGAAACCACATGGTCTCTGATTCCCTCCAAGATAATCCTAATGCCTTTTGCAATATCTTTCTTCCATTGAGCCAGTTATTGTGCATCTGAAGTTGTTGGTTTTGGAATATATGTTTTTGTGTACTCTAATAGTCCATTTTCATCCAGCACAACCTCTATTCTACCTTTCCAAGCAAAGAAATTTGAAGTTCCCTCCAATGCATACTCAAGCCTCAATCCATTGAAAGACATTGTTCATGCGCTGAAGAAATTCCTACACCACAACTTTGTTATTCGAAATTTCTTTGAGAGATGATCAAGAACCTGGTTTCTATGTGGTTTTCAACAACTCTGATACCATGTAGAAACCACTCGGACTTTGCAGTTGCTAATGAAATCAGACTGAAATCAATAGACACAAATTTGTTCTACTAAATTCTATGGATGGAAAACTGACAATAGAAACACATGTAATCATTCAATCACAATGAACACAGTTTTTACTGGGGAACCCAACTGGGAAAAGCCCCTCCTCTGTTTGTATTATAGCAGATGAGAAAAATTATCTATTATAATGACAGCTTCAATGCTTGAAGCTTGTTACCACTCAAACTAGCAAGGGGCCTAAAGGGGATTCCTAAAGGGAACAACTGTTAGGCCAAGGGAAACAATGGAAACTTAGCTCACTGTCACCTCATCTAAGACTCCCTACTCTTTATGAACTTTCACTGATGGGAGGAGACCCAGTATATGGAAGTCACTTTGTGAAGGATGAATCAACAAATGGACGTGAAGTGACCTTAATGGTCCTTTTCCTAGAAGGGGGTAAAGAATGGAGCTTACTTGCTCTTCAAGCAAGGTACAAATATTTATAGGATAAGGAGGTGAAGATTTGAGAGTTAGGTTAGAGGAATATGCCTTGTAAAGGAGTTTCCCAATCCTAAAATCCTTATTGAACATGACTTCCTGAATGGTTCTTGAAGAATTGACTTTCAAAGGTATGGGACCACACGAGACCAGGTGGACCCAACCTAGGTTAAGGAGAGATAATCTAGTAACCAATGATGTTCGTAACCCAGACAAGGAAGGGAAAAGGATCAAAGCAAGAATTTTCAATTAGAAGTGTCAAATTGATCCTATAAGCTGCTAGCCTAGGGAATACCAAGGCAAAGTTTGATCTCAGAGCTAGGGCTTGGGTTATCTCAGAACTCCACTGTCGGAATAGCTTCAAATTTGGAAGAGGCCTTGAGGACACACCAGCACAGTAGAGGCTAGGAGATCGAAGTTTTTCTATGGCTATTTTGTTGGGAAAGTGATGCCCTATATGACACAACTTGGCTAGACCTAGAAGAGAAAGGGAAGAGGTGGAGAAAATGTTCTTGAAGAGGTGGAGAAAATGTTCTTTGAGTGATCACCTATTGGTAGACCAGTACCTAATTCCTTGGGGATAATGGAGTCTAAGAGAATGATGAGAAAGGAACTCGTATTTCAGTCAAGGAGGCCTTAAGGACTACTTCGCTTGGCCTTTAGGGCAACAAGAAGAGACCTTAAAGATTTTATACTTCTCTTTGCAAAAAGAGATGGATTATCAAAATAAATTCACCGGTGGAATTATCCCTAGGAGATTTTATTCACATACATGGCCCAAACATTTAGAGATGCTATATAGAAACAATAATTCCACAATTTCGCAATTATCCAATGCAACAATTAGCCCTAATATAGCGAAAATCCCATTCAATGCATATGACACAAGTAAAACAAGAATAACATTAAATGTGTGTACTTAGATGTAATAGAACATATCCAACCATCAAAAATTTGACAATAAAGAAGCTCCAAGATAAAATACTCCAATCCAAACATCAAAATTCATCCATGCTCCAATTCATCCTCCAAGAAAAAGTTTGAAATTCTCAAGAGAGAATAATGATCCAATCCAAAGTGATGATACAAATGAATTCATGTCTCTCCTATTTATACACTCATTAGGAGTTCGAATTACCTAATTTGAGCCTACATTAGCCCATCAACTAAATAATGTGTACATAACTATCTATTGATGACAAGCCCACCATAGTAGCTCACAAATAAAATAATAAGCCTCCCAAAAGGTCGAATGATAAAAAATGCATGTCCTTCGGCCCTCTAAGAGGCCTGATGAAGTCCATAAGTGCCAAAATGATGAGTTGGACTTCCAAAAGTAATGGACAAGGGGTTGGCCCCTTGTTCTCCACATAATAAACCTGTAGTGCTCCCAATGGCTGTGAGGGCACACAAGTGACCTCTTGGGTCTCCAAGTAAGTCGAAGTTGCCTATAGACCATCTGTAAGGGCTCAAATGATGGTGTAGGTGACGCCACATCCTCCTACAAGTCCTGCGTCAGCTGCCTAGTACATGGTACATCTGTGGGGCTAGCTAGGCAAAGGTGAACTAGGTGCATCTTCCTCGTCCTATAGGTGAATCTTAAGCAATCTTTGAACATCTATAGGGATCCATGGCATGTTGTCTACTGCTATGGAGGCCCATGGCTCTCAACGCACACCCTACATGTGCCAATGTAGCTCTCTAGAGGGTTAGGACCTGTTAAAATTGGCAACCAAGGAAAAAATTCATGTGGGTCAGCTTATTCATGGCTGATAATATTTTTATTAGATTCCTCTCGTCGAGAGGTGTAGGATTGATATAAAGATCATTCGATTCCGATAAGTATTCATGGAGATATGAATTTATTTTGATTATGGAA
>APFE030596220.1:121440-134185 GCA_000404065.3 Pinus taeda
TTTGCTACTACTGATATGAATCAGATTTATTGTACTATTTCTCTCTGCTGAATTATTGAATATAAAAAGAAGATTTGATCAAAGGGTTTCCCCACACATTGTGGGGTTTGTCCCTGGCTAGCCGCCACATCTTGTGTCTCTTGTCTTGGCTTGTTTTCTGTCGATCGTTTAGTGTTCTATCTGCACTTTACTTTATGTACATGTGATTGCTAATCGGTGGAATATAATAAGAAAAAGAAGTAAACTGTTATAAGCATAGAACATACCATAACTTAACAAGAGCCCGTATAGGGAGACCAAACCCAAGATGGAGACCACCTGCAGTCCTGCATAAGATCCAATGCATCCCCTAGCCTTTCAATACAACAAGTCATCAAGGAAATCGAGTAAAAGAGCTTACAAACCATGGACCATGGGGGGGACTATATAATGGTCTACCTTTCCATAATGGACTTTGGCATGTGTTGATGTCTCCAAACTCCAAAGGAGCTTAACCAAGTATCCAATTAGGTGGTTTCTACTTCTAAAGAAGATAATATGTCCAAGGCACATCCTTTAAAAGGTTGTGGCATGTGGTAAAGAGGTGAATGGAGTAGGGAACGAGAAGGGGCAGCCCTGGGCCACATGATGGGGTACAAGGGTAGTTAGTAAAAAGGGAAGCCCACATTTGAGAATATAATGTATAGGAGGGAGAAATCGTGGTACATGAGGTGCCCTGGCCTTGATTTTTCCACCCTTGTTTATATGTCTTTTTCCTTTTTATGATTTTTCTTCAATTAACTACTCGAGGCTCAAGGGGTAAGAGCATGATGTGTGAGGTATAGCAGTGGATACCCCCTTTTAAGGTAGGCCGGTTTATTACCCACCAGGGGTTAGGACAATCATAGGTTCCTATATGATGAAGGAGGCTCATAGAACCTGTAGGAACCAGGTTGATGGCCATGATGATGGGGTAGAGCTCATGTATTGGTTTTTTCCCACATGTTAAAAGTGTTTGTCCTAGCCATCTTTGGCATTTTGTGGTACATTTTCCTGTTGAATGTGGCCAATTATGCTCTTACTTTTCTTTTCAGCTGCATCAACCTCCAGGACATCGTTCCAGGCCTGACCCCAAGTGTGGGCAAGGGGAAGGGAAGAGCTAGGTGGACCTGGTGGAGAAATGTAGACCCAAGTGGGAGAAATGATGAATGGGGTAATAATGAGTGAAAAGGGGGTAATATATGCGGATGAGGGAGCGAACCACACAACCAAAATCAAGGTTTCCCATGAAGTACCATCCCTAAATCTAAATGGTCAGTAAAAAAAGATCCCACGAGACTAGAATTCAAGGTTAATATCCAAAAGTGTTCATGATAAACAAACTACAAAACTCAATTACCAAATGACAAAGACATACCTTTAGGTTCGGAAGGCCCACCTTCAAACATACGATCATAGCAGATGGGTGAGGGCCCGCATGGTTGGCCCAAGTGGCAGAGAAATGGCACAACGAACTAGTTGGTGCCTGCAAGGGGCTGCTGGATGTCGGCTGAGGACAATCTTGGAGAAAAATTTTCTCCAAGGGATATCACCCACAAAATGGTGGGTAACAAAGCTCACTCTTCACTACAATATTGATCTCCTCCTTAGTCTGCTGATCCGAGTTGACTCAACTCCAGAATTTAAACAAGATCTTTTACTTCCGTGATGTTGTTAGAATTGCATTTAAAAGAGCATATAGGAACATATATGCATGTTGTAAAGAAGAGGGAACATGACAAGAATCAGCAACATAGAACATAAGACGTTGATAACGGACTTCGTCCAAGAGGGACTACGTCTCTGGGCCCCAGTGTTAAGATGGTGTAGGCCACTGCATGAAGTGCTGGAAAGAGTGATGATGTACATGAATGTGTTTTCTCTATCATGCAAGGAATATGCCATCATGCAGGAGTGGCTCCACGAGATGTTCTGCTGCAGGAACTCTCATTCACAAAAGGACTCCTATCAGCATGACATAATTTCATGTATGATAATAATGAGCATCCCGCCAACATGGCATCAAAGGCATTTCAATTCAAACATACATGGCGACAAAGGGATCTCAATCAAAGCATGACAATAAGTACATCTCACATCAAGAAGAAAACAAGATCCCACATCAAACATCAAAAGAAGTACATGATCACAATGCAACAAGAAAATAAAAGAGACAAAGAAGTACATGATCACACTGCATATACCTCACATCAAGGAGTTATCTGAAGAAGAGGATGATAAACTGTTGGTTCTGGCTGTACCATCAATCTCGTGGCGTCGAATATCATGGAAATGACTGCTCGCACATTGAATGTTGACACCTGCACTCCACTTTGAAAAGTGGCCAAAAAATGGAATAATCAAATGGAAAATCTGATTACACCATCAGATTTTTGGCGTCGAATAGTGTAAAATTGACTGTCAAATTTCTGAATTCTGACAAAGTGAAAATCTAGGGCTACAAGGATCTTTTAGATTCCCCCTAGCTTCCTCAAAGATTCCCTCCTCTGGGTCATCTGAAGATTTGCTGCTCAGATCAAAATTCTGTCTACGCCATCAGGTTCGTGTCGCCGAGAGGTGTAGGATCGACATAAAGTTTGTCAAATTTGGACACTGGAAAAATTCCGCTCACCTGAAAGTTAGGCTCAATCATGGTTCTGCCTTCCTCTGCTCCACACTCATGGTTCCACCTGCAATTAATTAAAAAAAATCGCCTCGAACTCCGTGCTCTGCCCTTCACCTCCGCGCACTAAGAAATGTGGGTTTATATGTCAAAAGGTCGGCAGAGTATTCAAAGCATCGGTTTCATGGCGCAATGGTAAAATGGGCACTTTGTTAAGGGAAGGTCAGGGGATCAAATCCCGCCTCCCCACAAAATCTGCGTGCATATTTTTTATTAGGGCACGTTATATTAATTCAAACAACAATTATGCATTTGGCAAAGGTTGGGTCGTAGCCGTTGTAACCGTTATGTGTTATTACACGGTTACAATGTTTTTTTTTGGAGCGTTGTTTAGGTTGTTGTAACCGCCCTGTTAATGGTGCTGTGTATTGGTGTTGGTGTGCGCCACTTGGGTTGGCCTGCCCGTGGAGCGGGCCGACCACGTGGCCATACGGGTTTGATTCCCGCCGGCCCATAACTATATATGGCATATGTTTGTTGTATAGCAGGTGGGGGCGTGGGCTGGGTCCACCGGAGGTGGCCTGCCCACAGCCAATATAATAATTGTTTTATATGTAACGTGGGCTGGTGGTTGGGGGTCCGGTGGGGTCATGGCCACCGGCCCATTTTTTAATTAAAAATTGGTTTTTAATACATGTTTTGACATATGGTCCGATGGAGGTGGCGGGGGTCATGGCCCGCCACCTATTTTTATATATATATTTTTTATTTTTTAATAATAATGTCCTTTTTTTAGATTTGGTCTAATATAAGGGATATTAGACAAATTAAGTATCCAACAAATTTGCCCGCTCCTCGGGAGCCAGATTCCATGTCCGGGACTCGGTCAATTTGTAGGACCATTAAACCTGGCTCACATGGCAACTTGACCAAAACTTTGACTGGCTCTTTCTCCCTCATATGAGCTCAGATTTGAGTGTCGTTCGCACCTTTGGAATCAAGTCGACGAGCACTTTGATTTGGTGCTGGTTTGGGAGCAATATGACCACTTTGAATTTTGACCCTTTCTGAGTCCTCTACGACTTCTGCATGTGTCTGGAGCCACCTGGATCATCTGCTCTGGCCAACTCTTAGCCAAAATAGGCCTCTTGCTTCCTCCTATTTCCTTGCGCAATTCTTGCTCCTAAAGAATAGGGAAGCTCCTATTTCCTTGTGCAAATACCAAGAGAAATGGCTCACCTACTACATGCAAACATTGTACACTCACTAGTATATAATAATGATTACAATTGTGTTTTTCCTCTACTCCACTAGGCAATTTGAATTGCATACATGACTAGGGCTATTTTTGGTAAATTGACTAGTTAAATGAGAGATTAGTGAATTAACAACAGTTACAACTACTCAACTGAACTCATATTGACTCTATTCTAGACTAGAGCTCAGATAATTGACTTTCACTAAATATAACTCCACTAGATTGCTAGATCTTAGCAATCAACTCATGCACAACTCTACTTCTTGCCCACAAACTCGAATTGACTGACTTAACTGAGTGACTTGGCCATGTCACAAAGGCTAACTGCATGTCAACTCATCCTGTTGAAGTAGAAGTTCGAATTTCTCCATTTGACTAAGGCACAAGTCAAATGAGCAACTAGTGCACGTGAAGACCCTGTGTCTTGATTATAGATGGACTTACAATCAGCTAGAGGGCAGATTGGAGAGACGAGTTTAGTGGCCTAACAGAGTTGGTGCATTGATAGAGGCAAGTGATGCAAAACGAAAGCGAAAGACCCACAGTGTACAGGATACAACAAAGCAGTTTTGATTGTGCACTACATCAGCTAGACCGTTAGTGTATCTTGTATCTTGTATTTTGTATTCCTGTACTAGTGGATGTATGAGGGCCATTATCCCTAGTACAGGAGCCCTACACAGTTGTCTTATCACTTTGATTAATATAACGAAGTTGGGTTGTTGTATAAATGTGTAAAAAGTTGGATATATTTTGTGCACTAGTAGATTTATTGTTGTATATTGTTTTGTTGCGTAAAGTAATCTTGTTGTGATACTTGGATTGGTAGCGTTAGTGATCTAAGATTCTATCCTAGACTCCAGTAGCATGGGAAAACAACAGGCTACAAGGGCCCACAATATTCAGTAGCAGGGAGATCAAGATGTCAGCCAGCAGGCGCAATCAGATCTTAAGAGACAATGCAGAGCTAGCTGCAATCAGATACTAGAGGGGCACAGAGATAGTTGGGTGCAAACAGATACTCAGTCGACTGAACAAAGCTAGTTGCAGTCAGAGACTCAAGGGATAGTAGATTAGTTCTCAGTTGCAGTAGTTGCAGCAGTAGTAGCAGCATGAGATCAGATTCAAAGCAAGCAGTGTTGGCAGCAGTGCAGGGTGGCACAGTGCAGTGTCAGCAACAACTTAGATGTAGAGTGGTTCAGCTACAAGGTTAGCAGATGAATCAGAGTATGCACAATAGCTTGGTGGACAGTGACAGGTTGTTATAGATGTTAGACACCAACAGTGTGGTCCAGCGACAGAGGAGTAGAGATGTTGGAGTGGAGAGAGAACATCTTCCTCACTAAGAGGGAGTGTTAAATTTTGGTAGCATTGGATGGATGTTTTAGTCTTAATTTGTGTCTAAGAAACTAAGGAACACGAGATCTCCAAAACCCAAAAAAAATTTCGCGAGTTAAGCTTGCGAAATTCCTAAGTTAAATTAATTAGCCACCATTTAAATTTTTTCTAGGTCTAACTTAGGAAAACTGGTTAATTAATGGGAATTAATTAAGGTTGGTCGAGAATGCTCTAGAGACTCATGGAATGAGTCTAAGATGATCTTAGTCGTTGATGAGGATTTAATCATGGTCGTTGAAGCTCCAACGAGATTATAAGAGTAAGTCGGTGGGATGGAGAGTGAATTCCTTGGTAGGTCAAGCTATCCAGTTGCAGAGATTCAACAAAGAAGTGATTTCGAGCGAGAGAAAGAGAGAATTAGTGATTGAGTGAGCAACAGAGAGAATTTCGGAGGAGTTTCCCAAAAGTTTTCCAGTGCCATAGAAACAGGAAGAGGGAGGCCGAAATTATTCTGCAAAGAGGTCAAATAGCCAGTGTGAGTGCCAGAAAGGAAGTCGTTTCAGTTATTGGAAGCCAGGAGATCACCCGGAAGGCAGAGAGAGTCATTTCCAAAGGAAGAGGGAGTTTGGACGACTCAGTTGGAATCGAATAGTGGCAATACGAATTTCCCAGGCCAGTAGTGCGAGTTCTAGGCAGGTCGTGTTGTCGGGGAGAGAGAACGAACAGGTCAGAGGGAGGTCGAGTTTGTCTGCAAAGGGAGAATTTTTCTCCATATTAGTTTTTGTCAGATTATTTCCAAAGGATAGCCAATTGGGCATCTAGATTATTGTACTCAGATTTTTATTGTTGCATAATAATAAAAATAAGCCCTCATCTACTACACTAGTTTTCTCTTTGGGGTTTTTCCAGGGACTATTAGTCTAAAAATTATTGTGTAGACTTTTATTGTGTGTGCATATTTTCTCAACTTCCAGTTTATTTTCCACAACATATTTTATTTTTGGTGAAGATTGCAATTGTGAGTTTATCGATATTTGCCGTAATAACAAATAAACTGCAGAACAATTAGGAGATAAAATGCGAGTAATTGCAATCAAGGGATTTTCACAGGGATCAACATGGATTTCATGATTTAGAAAGAAATAGATTTTAGTGGCACCTAGTTCAGCAAAGGACAAGTAGAGGGAAATAAGTTTTGCGAGTTGTGAAGCCATTTGGCTTCGCAAGATGCTCACAAGGTTATTTGACCTTGGCTGGATCCCACTGTGATAATCAGAGTTGTATCAAACTCTCGAAAAATCCAGTGATTCATGGTATGTCCAAGCATATAGAGATTAGATATCACTTCATCAAAGACAGTGTCCAGAAGGGAGCTATGAAGCTTCAATATATCTCCACATATGAGTAGGTTGCAAATATTCTCACCAAACCCCTAAGGGGAAGTTTATCTTCTATAGAGATAAGATGGAAATGGTGCAGAATACCTTCCTCGCTAGGAAAGAGTGTTGATGATTATAGCTCAGACAATTGCTCCTACATAGGCTAGGTGCCAAGCATGCAAAAGTTGTCCAGAGCCTCTCTAGGTACTTGCTTAATTTTTTAACTGACTTTTATGATTCTTTCCTAACTTACGAAAAATACATTAATTAATTAATGTTGGCTATTGGGCTAAAATTTTCTAAAGAAAAGTGAATTATTCACTTTAGTGAATTAAATCTAATCTCTACCGTTGATCTGAAGTGAGGTTATGATTTAATCCTAGCCATCCATCACTTAGGAGATTAAGGTTAGGGGTCTAGCTCGATGAGAAATTATGAAACAAAGCCTAAGGAGACGAGGAAGACACATCAAATCATTGACAAACCAATTTTCTTAAGTTACCGAAAACACTTGAAGAATTTTTCGGAAACACGGATCCCTGTTTCCGAAACAGAAACGGATATGATCCTTGTCTGAAACGGAAATGGATACGATCCTTGTCCAAAATGCAATAAAAACGTTTTCGGAAACTTCGGATTTGGAATTGGATATGTTTCCCAAGGGTTTTTAATTTTTTTGGATCCACGAAAATCATGATCAAAATCCACCCTTAAAATGTTAAAAAGCGTGAAAATTTGTATAGCTATAAATAAAGAATAAAAATAAAGAAATCAGATTTGAAAATAAACTCACTATAAACATAGTCTCATAACATCTCTTCTAAAGCTTTATAAACAAGAACGCTCCATATATTTATCAAGGATTCTTACTAAAAAAAGACAGATGTTCAAAAATGCAAACAAAACGGTTTTATGAATGTCGTCGTAAAGAGATTTATTTAAGCGATTGATTTTCAGTTTGGTTAAGGTTTTGTTAATTGTCATTGACTTTGCTCTTGATTCCATAAATCCCTCCAATATAGCAAATCTTCTCTAGCCAATCTTTTGCCTGCATATAGTCAAGAGACCAAGCTGACATTGAGAAGATTGAAATGTTCAAATAGGTCTTGACGGAATATCCCAATGATCCCATGGGCCATTTAATTGCCATGTAAGGAAGATAGATACCATCTGCCATGCATGACACATTTGAAGGAGTTGGACCTGAAAGCACAAAGGTTGTAGCATTTTTGATTACATTACTAATGATGGTGATAATATGTTAAATGCTATAATAATCACCTATGTTGCACCGGTTCCCGAACCCAGGGGTGGGGTTCTCGAACCCGTCCCGGGTTCTCGAACCCGTCCCGGGTTCCCGTCCCCACGTTCCAGGTGCTGGAACGGGTACCTCTGAGAAGAACCCTGAAGAACCCAGTTCTTCTTGAAAGAACCCGAGACTTCGAAATCATAAACCAAGTTTTTTTTACACATCGGGTACAAAGGACCCCGAAAAAGGGTGCTTCGCGGGTTCGTCGGAGGCATGGGGAGCAAAAAAAAAATAATACAATTAAAAATCACAAAACCCTAAATGGAGTCAGTTTGACCAAATTTATTTGTTGGCGGCAAGACTTTTGGTTAGTTTTTCTCCCTGCCCGAATTGCAACTCCATTTGAACAACGTTGGTGTCCATTTCCGCAGCAGCAATGAGCACGACAAGCATCCATTATCACAGCAGTGGGCACGGCCTCCATTTTCGCATGCACATGTGAAGAGTCTCAGACAGCAACTCAAGAGACGTCGGCAGAGTTTGTGACTTGTCAACGTTTCGGTACAGCGCTACAGCAGGACCGCAGGTGTTTTTTTTTTTTTTTTTTCCAATTTTCACCTTCCAGGCTTCCACATTGTCTAATTTTCATGGTCATTAATTTAATAATTTAACATGAGTCATGTTAAATCTGCACTACCGATAATCATAGACACTGAATAAGGCATCAACCTATCTCTCTGGCCCCTTGGGCAAGATGTGAAATAGGATCATGTCATAAAAAAAAAGCATGGAGAATATGACATGGTGTAGAAGACAACCATCGCAATCTTGTATGTGCTCATTGATAAAGGATTGCGAAGTGTACTCAATTTTCTCTTAAAATTTCTGAGTTTTTCAATGAGTTTCAATGAGTCTTAATTGAGGTATTTTATCAAATAGTTGAAGGACAACTGCTGTAGATGTTGGTTTTATATTTTCTCTCAAGTGACATGGACAAAGGTCATTACAGCAATGGAAAAATGCTTCAAATAACCAGACAACTTATTTATAAACTCAGAATTAGACTTTCACTGCTGTTACAACTTAAAATGATGAAAATTTCTGAGCATAAACAGCCATGCAATTAACTAGACACCAATAGATGTAGTGAAGGTCAAAACGGTGGAACCTGGTAGCATTACAGCAGTATATAAATGGAATATCAGCCTTTAAATAATGGATCTTCAGCCATTAAAATCAGTTTTCTACAGCAGAGATGGATCAGCAATAAACATAGCTTGTTCTCTGAAAATCCGTTGTTTAACAAGGCAAAGTCTGATCTTGTTTAAGAGCAAATTTCCCAAATTTTACAATGCCACTGGGAAGGACACACCTAGAACATGCTCCATCTAATAAGAACTTAAACTTGCTGATTGTCAGAGCTTCTGCTATTAACTTGATTTCTTGAATTTTTCTTGTTTGAAGTTGAAAATATACAAATTCATATAAATATAATTTATAAAATAAATTTATTAAATTATATATATATATATATATATACCCTGTTTCAAAAAGTGGCATCGCCGTCCCCATCCCCGAACTCAAGTTTCCTGGCAACATAAATAATCACTACTAATGATGACAATGTTTATGTTGAATTGATGATGATGATTTGTTTATGTTAAATTCATGATGATGATTATGTATTTTTAGATATAGAATCTAAATTCTAAAAGTTGAATGGTAATATGAAATTATATGTGTGTCAATTCCTTGCCATATCGTATCCGGATTTTTTGAAAATTTGCCATATCCGTTTCAGTACAACTTAGCAATTTTCTCAAGTGAAGAGCGAGAGACTCAGGGCTAGGAAAAAGGAAGTGTTGCAGGAAGAAATTCCGGAGAGAGGAAAAGGAAACTTGTGGAGGCCAAGATCTTGGAATCTGAATTTGCCGAGTTGTTTCAGGGGGGCAAGATTTCCAGGTTCCATTTGCTGTATAAATTCTGTAATTCTCTGTGGGCCATTATCCCTGTAAGGGAGCCCTTATTTATTCTGAATAATAGAAATGAAGGATAAATTGGAGGGTTTTATAATTTTCTGTCATGTGATTGATTTTCAGCTAGTGCTTCTGCTACATAGATTATTGTTAAATACCAGTGTATTTTTATTCAGCAAGTATGAAAATAATTTACCAAGTTTTTTTCTGGGTATAAAATTTACTGGGGATATAAATCAGTTCTGGTATTCAGGATTTAACACCTTGAGACTCATTCCATTTGGGTGGGGCAAAGCTGATGGAAAAAAGGAATCCTGGTGGACAATTTAATACTCTATTGACCTTATCACCGAACCAATGTCATGTTGGTAAATCACACATTGATTAAAGGAAAAAGGGATAGAAAAAGTCCGTTTAAGAACACTGCAATTACCAAGCTGCAAAGCTAATGGTATACTTTTATGAAGAACAGCTCAAAAATGAATCAACAATGAATATGAACAGGAAGAAACAGTTGTATGGGAAGTTCTCTGTCGTTTAATGGCTAATCACAGCAGAACTAAGAATGTCATAGTTCAAAACGCTACAAGATTTACAATAAAACGTGTCTACCCATGACTTACTGGGTTTACTTGGAATCCAACCTATACAATTCAACTAAGGCTACCTGCAATTAAGTAAATTTACCCTATATTTAGATTCATTTATTGTTGTCTTTTCTAAGATACAAGCTGCTGTTTTCACAGGTTGCTGTCTTGGTCACGGTTACTAAGTTTTTGATTGTGGTAATTTGGTTGTTGACTCTACTTGACATTTTACAGCCATCACTTGTAGTTATAAATCCCATAGCCAGAATGAATTGTGTTGTACATGATATAAATGCTTCATATATCGCTAATTGGGGGGACAAGACTATTAGTTATGTCTATTCTACATTGGAAATCCTAAAGGGTAAAACACTGAAGACACCTAGAAGTTTGTGAGCCTGTACAAATGCAATCAAAATGCTTTAAACCTTGTTATGCTTTAAGTTTTACAGGACACTTCAAATTGACTATTCTTCCAGGCAATAGATCTAACTTCCAGGTAGATTTTTATAATAGGTGGCTGTGACAAATGCTGTGGTTCTTAGCACCATATCCCTTGCAGATAGTTGGAGCAAACTTCTATTTTTGGGCTGAGAGCTTATACAGAAGTGCTGAGCTGAAGTAGCATATATCTTGATTTTATTTTCTGGGAAAAGAGACCTTTTGGGTAATAATAGAGCTATGATATCTATTGATAACAGAGTATTTTACAAAATGTGGAAGTTGAAGGTGCCCCTGAATTAGCTTGGGCATGGTCTGAATATCAAAACTGTGACCTTGTTGACCGTTGCAAGCCTACCAACTAGAAGAGTGCTACTATAATCCAATTATCATCCTCCCCAAGCTCAAGGTTCCTAATCCAGGTGGATGTTGGTGGCCACTCACCTATCCCATTTGGAGCCCCACAGCTGTCTCTTTCAGTTTTTCAGTTTCCTAAAATGTAGCACAGTTTACTATTTTTAGTAGTTTTTCGGGTCCTGAACTTCCGGAGCCATTTTGAGGCCCTAAACAACGTTTTTTGGGAAATCTGGGGACAACATGGGTCCATGGACCGATGTTGCCCTTCCCAAAGTTGTAGAGCTCGGATAGATCTTTCTAACGAGCTATTGTACGCATCAAACGGAAATCGTATGCCAAAGTTACGACCCCGGGAAATTGATGTACCAATTTACCCAAACGGGGCCCACAATTTGGCGTTTCATCTTCTAAAGTTAGGCTTTGGGATGTGAAGGGTCTTTACATTGTTTCTCAATAATAAATAGGCCTTCGAAACTCATTGTAACACAGTTCAGAGGCATGTAGCCACCACATCTCTTCTTAGAGATAAGCTATCATCACCCTAGTTGTTTATTTCCATTTTCTGTTTGTAAGCATATCTCAGTATTTTACATTAATAAAATGAAGTATTATTTCCGTTGCATCTTTGTGTTTATGGGTATCTCTGTAATTTGTTACGTTCCTGTTTAAATCCAAATCAGTGGTATCAGAGCGGTCTACTTTTTTTCTCTGTTTTTCTTTGCATGTCCCCAACGAGGTTGAGATATAAGGAGTTAGGGCTTGAACTGGTGGAACCTTTGCAAGACCAGCCTCGCAAATCCCGACGGCCTCCCATGGCGAATGAGAAGAAAGACGAGGGGGCAGGAGATCCTATCAAAATCTTGCTCGAAGAAGTCCTCGAGCGACAAAGGAACGCAATGATGGATAGCTTTGCACAGATCCTTCAGCGGCTACCCAGAGGCAACGCATCGGCTTCAAATAGCTACTCTAGAAACGCCACACCTTTTAAGGTACAAGTTAATTTTGAAATCCCCATCTTCGATAGTCAAATAGACGCAGATGCCGTAGATAAATGGTTAAATCTGCTAGATGGGTATTTCTCTGTTCATGAATTTTCGAATCGGGAAAAGATTGTTTTTGCTCTTCTCAAAGCAGCCCCCCATGTCAAGGACTGGTGGGAAACCTACTGCGAGCAGAAGAATGAAAGCACAAGCTCACTATTTTCAGCCGCACCCACTTGGGATTCATTCCGGGAAGTCGTCAAGGAGCAGTGTTACCATGTCAAAAGCTATGAGGACAAATACATCAGATGGACCACATTGCAGCAGAGGCAGGACCAAGATGTGTCGGAGTTCACAAACATATTTCATACCCTTCGCACACAGTTGGGTATCAAGGACTCTGAGCTGCATTTGGTACTCAAATACCATGGCTGCCTACACAGATACATCCAGGAAGAGATGGAGTTCCTGAACATCTCCTCGCTTGGCACGGCGTACCAATACGCTGTCAAAATCGAGCAAAAGTTCAAACAGAAAAA